>RJWM01001950.1:0-77043 GCA_004363535.1 Dasyprocta punctata | reverse complement strand
ACACACTTCTCAGAGAAAGAAATACAAATGGCAGATAAATATATGAAAAAATGTTCAACATCACAGGTCATTTTGGAAATGAAAATTGAAACAACACTGAGATCCCATCTCACTCCAGAAAGAATGGCCAAGTTAAAAAAATCAACCAATAACAAATGCTGGAGGGGCTGTGGGGAAAGAGGAACTCTTCTCCACTGTTGGTGAGAGTGTAGACTGGTGCAACCTCTGTGGAAATCAGTGTGGAGATTCCTCAAAAAGCTAGGATTGGAGATCCTAGCTTATCCAGCTATCCTGCTTCTGGGCATTTTCCCAGAAGAACTGAAAACATCATACCACAGTGATATTTGTGCACCCATGTTTATAGCAACATAGTTTGTAATAGCCAAATCTTGGAAACAACCCAAGTGCCCATCAGTCAAGGAATGGTTAAAAAAAGATGTGGTATTTTTATATAATGGAGTACTACTCAGCTATGAAGAAAGATTGCATCGAGACTTTTGTAAGTAAATGGACACGACTTGAGACCATACTCATAAGTGAGATAAATCAAACCCACATGTGTAAATACCATATTGTCTCCCTAGTGTAAGAAACTGAAACAGTATATATGATCCAAAATCTACAATAAATGCTGTGTAAAGGTAAGAAACTGCTCAAAGAGGGAAAGTAATTGGGAAAGGGAAAAGGAGGAAAGAAGTAAGGGAAAAGGAAAAAGACATAAATCTGCATATATGTATATGTAAGATAACTAAAATGACTATACTGCTGAATGTATTAGTTATTGAGAAAGAATGGTTAATATTCATATGATTGGATCAATTTTACATGTCTATATCTGTGAATGTAAACAACTGTGTTGAAGGTAACAATATACAATATTGCAACCATTGTCAAATTCCTATCATCTTGTTTTGTAAACCTGTAATGTTACTGTTTTGGATTTGCTCTTGTCGTTTTTTTGTCTCTTTTGCTTCTTGTCTTTCTTTTTTATGTCTTTTTTCTCTTAAAAAAAACCACACACAGGGTTTTCCATGACTTCTCTTTTTATTCTAATATTCCAAGTAATTAACTTCTTTGAAGTAGATTTTAGTCTACAGGCATCCTTGATATTTGAGCTCTCATTTGCTTTATTTTTTGTCCATTTCCCCCTTTATTTACCACATTAGAAAAAGGCAACTATGGAGCGGGCTCTTGAAAATCAGAACCCAGATGGAGTGCCATTATGCCCGGTAGTTTTGTGAATGCCACACAAACAGAGAGGTAGCTAGAGCCTTCCAAATACCTTGAAAGGTTCAGTGAACAATGAAGAGCTTCTCAGTATATCTATAACCATTTACAGTGCGGGATAAATGAGTGGCATAGGTTCTTTTTGTTTTTGTCTCATAGAAATTTACGGTTTAATTGATTGATAGCTTATGCAGAAATGAAGAACTACAGGTGTAAGAGAATGAAACCAGGAACACAAATGTTCCAATCAGGCTGCACCTTCTTTTATAAGGGTGAACGTTTTGTAGATGCTCCTGACGCACAGACTCCTGTCCCCTCCCCTACTCAGCTGGATCACCCTGCGGTCGCTGTGTCTCCGGCAGCCCCAGCGTCCCCTCCTTGTCGCATTATTACAATGATACCCTCACATGCTAGGGTATCTCCCATCATTAAAACCAAAACACAAACTACTTTTCCCCCCCATCTAGCAAATACACAGTGATCTACTTTCCTTAGAGTAAACTCTTGAAGAGTAGCTCGCACTTAACTTGCTCTAATTTTTCTCTTTGAATCATTGCTGGAACCCACAACGATCAGGTGTATTTTCCTCCTGTTTACTGAGACATCGATATTGTGAATCTGGGCATGGTTTCCTGGTCTTCATCTTAGTTGAATGGTGAGTATCCATGAAAACAACTGATGTCGTCTCTTCTGAAAACACTTTGTTGCTTAATTTCGACAAACTCTTACACTCCTGCTCCTCTTCCTGCTTCATTCAGCACTTCTTTCTGGTCTGCTCTGGATTTCTTTTCCTCCCTCCAAACACTAAATGAGGACCAAGGACTGGTCGCAGGCTGCTTTACTCCTGTTTGCACGCTCATGTCCCATATGAAGTCGTTCAGTCTCCTGGCTTTCAATGCCATCTGCAACCCCCAGCTCCCAAATCCAGCTCCCCAGCTCCAAACTCTCTTCTGAGCTCCAGATCAGGATATCCACGGCCATGGTCCCATCGGCTCATGGCTGTCCCACAGACACTGCTGGCCTCGCCCTCTCCCCCGGGGGCACTGACCCTGCCTCCCCGTCTCCAGTCCAAATGTGCAGTTTTCCTCCTCACTAAATAGCTGCTCTTAACCATGAGTGGACCAAACCCACGATGCTGGAGTGAGTCATCTTGGATTCTTTGTTTCTCTTGCACTTCATACTCAATTTACTACAAATTGTGCCATTATAGTCTGAACTCTATCATGACTCTGACCACTCCCCATCTATTCCCCAACCTCTCCTACAGAACCAAGTCACCCAATAATGGTTCCCTTGCCAACCCCCGCTCCCATCCTCCTCCATGCCCCAGTCCAGTTCCAGGAAGAAAGAGGCGTGATCTTCTCTACAATAATAATACACCCTCCAGATAATGCAACTTCAATTTACAAGTTATGTTTGAATAAAGCTGTACACCAGAACAGAAAGGAAATCAGATGGGAGCACACTTGAAAGCACAACTTCACAGCCTCCCAGAGCTAGTCCTGCCCTGCTTTGTCTCACTCTTCCCGTTCCAGCCAGCTACTTTTCCTTCCTGTCCCTAAGCACTGCGCACACACTTCCCGTCTTCAGGCCTTTCCTCTTGCTGCTGGCCCCTCTGCCTTCTCCCAGGCATCTTCCCAGTCACCCTGCACTTTCTTCAGGATTTGCTCAGATGTCTCCTTAGCAGAGAAGGCTTTCCTGACCAGGTGTCTCAGTGACAGTACATGACCCTACTACATGCAAGTGTGCACACTTGCACTCCCAGACATACTGTCACTTCTGCCTTATTCTCTTCATAGTCCTTATCTCCACTTACATTATTATCATCCATCCATACATCTAGCCCTCCCCCATCCCTCCACATCCATCCATCCACCCATCCATCCATCCGTTCACCCATCCATTCATGTATCCATCCACCCATCCATCTATTTATCCATCTATCCATCCATCCATCCACCCAGTATGCCATTTCTATCTTTTATCCCTAATACGAATGTATCAGATCAGCAACTTTTTCTGTTCTGTTCACACATATACTTCTAAGTGCCAAGAACATGGTCAACTAGGTGAACAAATCCATAAATAACCCTTACAATCACATCTTCTCATATTTCAGTTGAATTTGTTATGCAAATGAGCATGCACATACACATGTCCATCCTACCCCCACATGAGTGGCAAGCCATTGCTAATTTTAATGTACACGGTAAATGTCTCAATATGTGGGGCATGAGAGATTTATTTATTTGTTTGTTTATTTATTTATTGGCAGTATGTACAGTAACCAAACCCAGGGCATGCATGACGCACAAATGCTATGCCATACCACTGAACTATTTAATTCATACCCAATACCAGTTGCATTTTAAGACATCAATCTTACGGGTAAAATGGAATCTAAAACTCAATCATTCTGACAACAATATGAAAAAAATTATCTAAAACTTTTACTTATTGTAACTAATTTATTATTCCTACCCACACACAAAATTTCACAGTCATTAAGTGTATAGTTGATGACTTTTCACAGAACACTCATGGACGTAGCATTTTACTGGAATCCCACCAGTTTCCTGATGCAGGTGCTATGCCCTGCCCAGTGGGTGTAACTGACACTCTGATCTCTACCATCATAGATGACTTTTGTCCTTTTTTATTTTAAACTTCACCCAAATGGAATTGCACAGTTTACATACTTTTTACTTCAGTTTATTTTGTTTAGCAGTTTTTTTTTTCAGATTCTTCTATGTTTTTGGGTAAATAAAATACATTTAATTGTTCTTATTGCTACATACTATTTCATGGTAAAAATAATTTATTTTATAAATTCTGGTATCAATGCGTATTTCCAGATTATTAAGCACAGTCTTTGGCTATGCCTATTCCTGTGTATGTATTTTGAAGAGCAGAGATATTCATGTTCTAACAGGGTAGAAAGAAGAGCTGGTTTAGAGGCCAGACCTATGTTGTTCTATATTAGAAGCTATTGCCAATAGTTTTTCAGTATTAGTACAATTTGTGGTTTTTTATGTCAACAGTCATTCAATTCACTATAATCTGGACGTTGCTACTTGTAAGTCAGTAGATCTTGTGAATACTTTTGAAACATCAATTGCTTTTCACAGATTTTAAATTTAAAATCACTGATAGAATGAAGTTCCTAAAGGGTAACTCAGAGAACATTAATCCTGAAGATGAGGAACGAAATATGGTAAGGGAAAAGAATAAAGGTAAATTTCATATCTAAAATAGATGGGGGAAAACAAGATGCAGAGAAATCTTTAAGCAAGAGTTCTTAGATCTATAAATATCTGCTGTGTAGAGACAGTTACAGGGATAGCTACAATTGTAGCGCTGTGATAGGGTGTGCTAGAGAAAACCTTCCTCCTCACCAAGTATATTGTAGGGTGACAGTTCTGTGAGACTCATGGTACCTAGTGCTAGGCATCAGTATTTGTTCAGTGATAATCAGAAGCATACATAACTCTCAAAGGCAGCCCTGAATCAAGCACTGGCAGCATACATACTACAATAACGTAGCTTGTTCCAGGTAATTTCTGAACTTCTTTG
Source organism: Dasyprocta punctata (assembly GCA_004363535.1). NCBI lineage: Eukaryota > Metazoa > Chordata > Mammalia > Rodentia > Dasyproctidae > Dasyprocta > Dasyprocta punctata. Next base: position 72,243 of record RJWM01001950.1, on the reverse strand, counting down.
TTTTGATTTCATTCATTTTTGAATTCCTTTTCCATTGTTCTGCAGCTTAAATTTATTCACAGTTTCAGTATCTGTGATGCCTCTTACATCCTAAGTCTTGACATCGTAAGTCTAGATATAACAACTTAGTAATCAACTTTTTTTAAAAAAATAAAGTATTCTGAGTCCAAAGCAAAATTACATTACTTAAGATTACACATATTTAAGTGTGAGTGAGTAAAATTGCCCAAGTTTTTACCATGTATTCATTCATAGTCTACTTTTGCAGTCACTGTTATCTCCTTGACATAAAAAGTTCTCTGTCATGGTGATTTAGTTTAAATAAACTTGTTACCCTAGTGTTTTCTTGGATTACTCTCACCTTCACTTGCCAATGTATCAATTACAGATAAAGAAGCCACCCGCAGATGTAGCATTGCAATTGAGAAAGGAAATAATCTAATCAAATGTGATCTTCAGATCGAATTCTTATCATGAATACAAGGATGACTTGGAGAATGGGCTCTTTCTGGCCCCTGCTCTCAGTTAAGTTGAATTCTATGTAATATACTTTGGAATGAATATTGGATTTCAATAAAGAACATTTGGGGAATTTGAAACCCAGAGAGCAAGGACAGCATCCAAATTTATGACGGCTCAAAGATGCTTGAAATACCAATCTACGCCAGATCAAATGCCATTTAAATGGTTTGCAGACTACTGGGAAAGTGTTCATAGAGCATCTTCTGTTTGCAGAGTGCTTTCAGTCATTTTTAATAGTCATGTTGGAGGGAAGGTGAAAATTTCCGATGACAAGGACAGCTCAATAGGACAATCAATATTCGAGAGGTTTTATGGAAAATTAAATTATTCTTACATGTTTCATTTGATCATGGAAATGATAGTAACAAAAACAAGATAAAGAAAAGAATAAGCTAAAGAATAAAGAACGAAAGAAAATGTATCTGGAAAAGGAAGGGTTGTAATTCTTGATAATGAAATTCCAATTTGTACTTTGTCTAATAGGTTAGCTTCTATCTTCTAACATCTGTTAGCAAAAACAGGTTTTTTGAAGTATTTGCAACACTGTGGTACCTTGGTTCATGAACTTAATTTGTTTTACATTTTGGGGAAGATGCTGCATTTGTGTTTGTGTGGGGAAAATGGTCATGGTTTCATTTGTCATCCGATGTGGAGTTTGTGAATAGAAGCAAATTTCTTTGAATGTCCTTGTTTGAGAACCAAATTATTTGCAAACAAGCATTTGCAAACAGAGGTATCCCTATTTTATCTATCTATCTATCTATCTATCTATCTATCTATCTATCTATATAAAACAGGAACTTAAAACTTTTATTTTGTAGTCCTGGGATGTTTTTAGATAACTCTACCATTTGGTTTCTTACATGGCAAAGTCCTAACGTGCAGGGAATATTCAACATGGATGAATTATTATTCCTGCCAGTCTACTATCCTTCACAGTTTTTGAAGATGTGTGTGTTTTGATACAAATGATTTCTAATACAACAAATCAAAAGAAATGAACACTAAATAAGGGCAGTAACAAGCAATCAATTGAGCAAATATATCTGTGTTTTGCTGTTGTAGTCATGACATGTTCAGGGCAGATCCTCCCTGGCTTTCACGGACTCCTTTGTTGCAGTTTTCCAAGTTTATGACTGGTTTGATGACAGCTAATAGACTGTGCAGAGAATCAGTGTGTATCCCACCCTTTAAATCATGCCAACGTGAAAGAATATCCAAATAAATTAAAGATGGGAAGTGGTTTAACACTTTCATCAAGTGGCTGATGTAGTCCTCGGTAGATAAAGTACATTCAATTGGGACAGAAGTTCATTGGTGTCCTATGCTATCCCACTGGTGGCCTCCGATGAACCATACCCTGCTGTTCATTGTCCTCATCTACAACTGTCTTTCACTGGCTGGCTCTGGTTTGGTCACGCGACTGACTTTGACCAATAAAACACTCACAAACATGCTGCCAGCAGAGGCCTGGGAGGGCCCCTCTCAGTACCCAGCCGTCACCGCGGAGGAAGCCCAGGGCCTGCTGCTGGGGACAGATGGAAGGCAGAGGCCGAAGGCAGAGAGGACTCACAGGGAGCAGGACCCGGACTCCCAAGGTAACCTCCCCACTGAATGTGATCATGTGAGTGATTCAGCTAAGTCACAGAATTGTGAGAATGTTTTTGTTTAAATTAATGTTGTTTTAAGCCATGGGCTTTGTATTGGTTGGATAGATAGCAATAGAACTAAAGGTACCACTATTTCTGGGAACTTTATTGCATAATTTTTCCATACATATGATTTAATATTGGTTTCAACTTTCTTTCTGAAAGCAATATGCTCACATATTTTAGACAAATTGTCCTACAAGGCTTGTAAACAGCAATGCCTTTTTTACCCCCTCATTCCTATCTCTGGGTGCAATCTATTATTTTCTCTGATTTTGTTTTGGTTTTGGCTATTTACTTTGATACTTCTTCCTTATTTTACTCGATTCTACCCATTTTAGATATTCTTGTCAATATCACATTACAGCAAAAGAGTCTTCAGCATTCTTTTTAATTTACCTCATTTTTTAAAGTTTTCATTAAATCAGGAGTCTGTGTTCATATGTTTTAAACATATAGCAGTGTTCACTGCTTGGAAAAGTTATTTTAGTTAATGAGATTCCTTTTTGGGTTTCTGTGTATATAAGAGTGTGCCTGTGTGTGTGCGTGTGTGTGTGTGCATGTGTGTATTACTGGGAACCAAACTCAGGCCCACGCACATGCCAGGAAAATGTTCTACCACTGAGCTGAACCCCTAGACTGTCTTTCTGTTGTTATTTTCTATAACTTATTGCTAATTCTTCCCAAATGTTTCACACATCAGCTCTTCTTCACACTCTAACTCATTTGTCTTTTAAGAGCTTTCCATTTTCCCCCTCTGACCTGGTACCCAGATAAAGCCTCAGGGCGTCCCCACACCACTATCAAGACATTTCTAGGCTCATTCCTGGGCTGCTCCTATCCTAAGCTTCCTTCCTGAAACTCGTTCTTTCTCTTTTGTTTTTTAAAAAACTTCTGTTTCACTGGAACAATCTTCATGTAGTTTCCTAGGGAATGGTGTTTGAGAAGCGAGGGTTTTGAGTTTCTGTATCCCTGAAAATTTCTTTATTCTTCTACTACACTATGTTAATAATTCTGTTTGGTATAACAATTCTGGGTTAAAAAATTGATTCTTGCAGAATACCCAAGGCTTTATTCCATTGTCTTCCCTCTTCTACTATGGTTGTTCAGAATTATAATATCACTTTCTTTGTGTACACCAGTGTTGGCTTTTCTGGACACTTATATTTCTTTTTGTTCCTTGTCTTAAAATTTTATAATGATATACCATGATGTGTTCATGCGTGTGTGTGTGTGCATATGCATATGTGTGTATTACTTTCTATTGATTAGCAAATATTAAGGTAATTTTAATTTAACATTTCAAATTATTTGGCTAATTTGTTCTCTGATTTCTCCCTTGTTCTGGGACTCATGAGGCAGAGTTGTACTTTCTGAATTATATACTCATTTTCTACATTTGGGGAAATGAGCCCAGCTTTATCCTCATACTATTCTTATACTTTTAAGATAATTTGCTCTAAAATGTTCAATTCCAATGGGCCCTTTTTATTCTGAAAATAATGCTTCTTTTACATCACATTAATTACTGTGCTTATTAAGATTTTTAAAAAGTCCTTCAATTGTTCTCAATACTTACGGTTTTCTTTTGGATTTCTATCTTGGGTTCTGTCTTTCAGGTTTGAGCCTTCATTGAGTATATGATAGTCCTTATGCTTCTGAATTTCAAATTAGATTAGGAAAAATGTTGGTTGCATGATCTGTGTGGATGGGCAGCCTAATGATCTGATGGTTTGCACTGTGTGCTGCTTGGGTTGTGAGCTGGCTTTTACAGGGGTGGGTGCAAGCCCTGTCCTTTCTTACACCTGTTGTCACCAGGCTAGTTTCTCCACTGAGATTTTGTTAGCAAACAACCACTAGATATTTGGCGACATTAGAAAAAAAAAGTCTTCATTGGGTTTCCTATGGTGGGAATGGTAGACTGGTGTCAAATCATCCATTTTTAAGACTTCTGACTATTGCCAACTTGTGAGTCTTGGTTTCAGCCCAGCTTGGGAGTACCCAGCATTGTTGCTTTCAGTTTCCCTGACTCTGGGATTCTGCAGGGGGCAACAAGGGGGGGAGGCTGACTGTTCTAACTGGCATCGCTTCCCACTGGCTTTCGCATTTCTACCTTTTTTGCTTCTGTCAATTAGATGATACACTACCACTCTGCTGATTCTGAAAATGTGTTAACTTTCCCAATTTTGTGCTCTTTTCTTTTTCTATATTGTGGGTTCACGTGCCTCCCCTCTTACACTGCCATTTTAGTGATGTTTGAGGAGGAACGGAGGTCAAGAGGCACATGGTCACTGCATCTAACTAACTGCAAGGCTTTTGTTTTTCAGATAAGGAGAAGTGCCACGGATGAGGGCAGAGTTGTAACGGATTCAGCTATTTAATGGAACGCGGAACTTGGTGGATACACAGTCAAATCCATATACTGGGTAAGTATGAGAGTCCGTCATCAAGGAATTGGCAACTGCTGTAGTTTCCTGAGTAGAAGGCGTTCTGGTTCAGTGTGAATTTCTTCTAAAATAGAATTACAGTCCTCACCATAAGCACGAAGTGATAAATGAGATTTACAAGAAAGTTTTAGGAGATAAGTGATTATCGGAAGGTACAAAACTGAATTTCAAATACAGCGCTAAGCACTGGCAAGGTGAATGGCTGTGTGCAGTGAATGACTGCCAATTCAATCAGTTCCAGTCGATCTATTAAGTGGTATCTTTTAAAAATATTCAAGTTTATATTTAAATCCCACTTTCTTTATAATGTCATCTCCTTGACTTTTTAGCCAGAAATTATCTCACCCTCTTTCTATAAACATATGTTATCTATTCCTAGAGTTTCCAGTATTTTTCATTTTGCTATGTGAAAAATGCATAACCATTATTAGATCCCTCTCCACCAATGGAATTAGCAGCATGGGGTGGCCAATTTTTATTTTGACACAGTAAAGATACTAAACAAAAATTCTAAATCTCACAAAACAATAACCAATGCTTACTATTGTGTGTTTAGAAAGAGTTCACGGGCTGGGGATGTAGCTCTTTGGCAGAGCATTTTGCAGAGCATTTTGCAGAGCATGTGTGAGACCCTAGGTTTGATCAATAACATTAGAAAGAAAAGAAAAGAAAACAAAAGAAAAGAAAGGAAGGAATTGTGAGGGAAGGGAAGGGAAGGAAGGGAGGGAGGAAAGGAAACATAAAGAAAGAGGAGGAGTTACTAGCTGGAACAATCTGAGAAATAATCAAGTATTAGATTATAGCCTAGAGTATAAAAAAAAAATCCATGAGTCAACACCAATCGAAATGATGTAGTAAAAATAAAGGAGGAAGGATAGGCAACTCAGACACAGATTCATGTAATTTGCATAGCTACCACTCCCTCAAGGAGAGCAAGCCCAACTCTGCACCCCTCAAGGGTGGGTTGTACATGGTGACTTAGTCAACCATGTGACCAAGCCTGGCATCCACAATGACAGTCATGTTGATCTTAGAGACACTTGATGTGAAGTGATGAGAACCATACTTCACCTCTGCTATGGTTTATGGTCCTGTGGCCCCACCAAGTCTCATGTAATCAGGACATGGATGGGGCTGAGTCTGGCATTTGTGATTGGTTTGTTGTCTGGTGCTAGGACTGGTGATGTGAGTGTTACACCCACCCAGAGGTGGAGCTGACTTGTGGTGTAAGTGTGAGAGGAAGGCGTGTCCTCTCTCTCTCTTGCCAGTTCACCTTGCTGTTGCAGCAGCCATGAATGGCAGTCCCACCACGCCATACTGCCTTGGAGCCAACTGAGTATGGACTGAAACCCCCAGGAACTGTAAGAAATAAACCTTTCCTTCCCTAATTTTGGGCATCAGGTATTTTGTCTCAGCAATGAGTGAAAAGTAACTAAGACAATCCCCATAGTCATCTTCACCAAAACCCACAGCCCTGTCCACCCATGTGAACTGCACACACACACAAATCCCAATTCAAAGCCAGTCTACAGGATGCCCAAGCAGCACTATTCCAAATTGTCAGTCATCAAAAATAAGGAGTATGAGAAACTGACCCAGTCTGAGGAAACATAATAATTAAATGTAATGAGGCTTCCTGTGTGGGGAATGTGAGTTAACCATGGTCATTAGTTAATCACCAGGTATCAACAGAGGTTCATTAATTATAACAAATGTACCATTCTCATCTAAGATCACAAGCAGAACAACTGGATGCACATATAGATGAACCCCACTATTTTCGTAAATGTTCTCTAAACTTAAGTTTATTCTAGAATAAAAGGTTCACACAAAATCTACTATAATAGTAGAATGAATGGACTCCTTTAAATTCAGAAGGGAGTAATTTATGGAAAACAAAAAAGCCACAACAGACTCAGCCTTTTCAAGACTCCAGACACACTGATCTCTGCTATTCTGAGTTACTCTTGTGTGGGTTTGCCATGATATCCCAAACTGCTTCTGCCCTCGAGGAACTTGGTAATAAAGGGATTTGATGTTCAGGTTAGTGTTTTGGATACTTCTGTCTGAGTAAGAGCAAGGTGGCCCCAAGCATGGTGCCCCAGTGTGCTGCGTGCTCTGCACTGAAGGAGACTGGGGAAGCTCTCCCTGCCCTTCTCCTGCTCTTCTTTGTCCAGGTCTCTTTTTTCCCTAAGGGCTGCCACAGCAGCCAGAAAGTCTGTCCTCCAAGGTGGGTCACAGAAACCAGAGCTCCACTCCCTAAAATGAAGGCATCAGTCCTAGAAGGGCTGCTCTCTGATCTACTTCCTCTGGGAGGCAGTTGGAAGACCGGCATGAGGAGAAGGCTCCTCAGAAGAGACCAAGAGACTTCTGACACAGGGCCCTTAAGGTCCCTTCTGTTTATTACCTGCAGATCATAGCTCTACATCCAATCACGTTTCTCCATAACCACCTACTTCTTGTATCCAATTTCACATAAAAATACATCATTTTTCCTGAGTCTTTGGGTCTTCATTTCTGAAGACTCCTGTCAAATAAACTTTGTTAAATTTTTGTTATGCTTTTCTCTTTCAATATTTTGCTTTCATTTTTGGTCTTAGGGATCTTCCAATGGATGAAGAAAAGATACTATTTTCTCCCCTATGCTTAACACTTTGTCCCACATACTGGGTTCTGAAGAAATTAGTTATTTTCTATGTAATTTATTTGATTATTTTATACAATTAAATAGGAAAGAAAAATGAAATATGCAGACTAAAATTAAACATTTCTAACTGTGTGACAAACAATATTCAAAATGACAAGTGTGATAAAAATGATTAAATGATAAAAATGATTCTAAAACACAAGAAGCTGGAAATATGCTAGGTCATAGCTCTGCTTGACATGAAAACAACAACAAGCTAGACGGGGGTCTTAGAGGAACCTAAGGCTAATATGAGAAAGTCATGTATTACTGTTATAGATGACAAATAGGCAATATTGCAAAGGTCAAATTAAAATTTTGAGAAAATTATTTTTAATTTCCTTGGTATTTTCACTTTCTTTATTATGTTGTTTAAATCATCTATACTGATTGTGTAATTTTCCCAAATTAGGAGATTTAAATTTAATTTTAAAAAGAAAATAAAATTTTAGTATAAAATAAATTTAACTTGATTTTACTTAGAAGATCTACATTCTTGTTTTAGGTTTCATTGCAATAATTGGTTACTGTACATAAATGACACAAAATGACATTCAATTACATTCCCCATATTTATATGTTTTTATTGTTTCTCATTTTAAGTAGGGAAAATTTGGAAGGATGCGAGTGTATTTTTCTGGATAGTCATAAAACGTAGTTAAAGGATACTAATCTCTTTCCTGGTTTTGTTTAAATATGAACAAAAAAAGTCAAAATCCATAAATCTCCATCAATTTCAAGAAGGAGGATCTGAAGAACATAAGATGCTGTGGAAGAAAAGTGCTTATTTGTTTGTTTTTGTTTAGTAAGAAAGTAGTTTGAGGATTAAAATATTGCTTATAATAAAGCTAAATGATATAGATAACATATACAAATGAAAATCAACATAATCACATTAATAGATATTATTTCTGAGTATGGAGAAAATGGATCCATAAGGAGAAAAAAAAGAGAGATAAGAGTAAATTTTAAAGACTAAAAACAAGAAAGATGAATTTAAAAAGAGAGAGAGAAAGGAAAGTAAAAGGAGGAGGATTTGTTCTCAGAAGTAGAAAGCGGGCAGCGCAAAGCCTCCAGAAACAGAAAGGAAGGAGGAGGACTCCCCTGGAGACCCCAAATTGAGTGCGCAGTCTCTCTTTGGCTCCCCAGGACATTAACACCTTTTATGTCGCCACTTGAAATGCTAATCAGTTCATTAAGCACTGTCCCGGCTCTTGGGCAGGAAGGAGGGCGTCATCTCTCAGAGGGGACTTGCCTCTGAACAAAGCCACGCGCCCCAATCCTCGGCAACCTCTCCTTTTTGCTCCAACTCCCATCTCCTTCATGTTTGGCTCCCTGGGGGCTGTTCCGTCTCATGTGCCGGTTTCGGCGCCTGAAAAGATCCTCCCCAGGCCTCCCGAACCAGAACCGGCCCTGCTCACACATCAGGACGCCACTTCCCGGCTGCCTGCTCAGTGAAGGCAGCCCCGAGCCAGCACAGGAGCGTCCAGTCTGGCGGCCTGACCACATGCTCCGTGAGGACAGCACCTGGGAGCTCTGATCCACAGGGACGTCCCCAGTCACAGGTAGGACACGGCGGCACAGAGATCAGAAGCAGGAATGAACGACAAGATGGAGGGAAGGACTAATGGTGCCGGAGAGCCGGATATGCCTGCCTCCCCAAGACACAAGATTATGGGACTGAAGATGATTCAGAAAGGGGCACAGCAAACTTCCCCGCCCTTCTAATTGCATGAAAGCAAGGCAGAGTCAGTGGTGGAGAACCTGCGGCAGGTGTGCCAGGGCGGGCTGTTTGTATCATCCAGGCTTGCCATTGCCCGCATAGACTCACAACATCAAAAAACAAAACAAAATCCCGCTTCTCCTTCCTCTAGGGAGTACAAAATTTAAAGACTGATGAAAACTTTAGAACATATTGGCCTGGAGATAGCACCCAAAGAATTTACATTAGTGAACGTCACAGACTGGCATTTATTAGCCATATATTCCTTTCCTCCAAGTCACCATCTTTCCGTGTGTGGCAGTTCTCTTGTTGAAGATGCCCTCTAAACTGGAATTCAAAGTCACCTTTTGCAGAGCTACTCATTTTCTTGGTATCTCCCATGTACATGTGAAACATACATGCTAATAAATTTTTGTTTGCTTTTAGCTTGTTAATCTGTATTTTGTTAGCGGTTCACTCCACCTTAAAACCTATGGAGATCTTCCCCTACTCTTGTTTGTCTACAGCTTCTGTTTTCAACTAGAATGTAAAATACTGGAGTACAGTAACCAATTGCATCACTATTAATCTCCAATACGCAATATTGCATGCAAGCATATAATTAGACTTGCAAATGAATGAATGAACAAATGGAGTTGATGTAGATATTTTCAATAACATAATTTATAAAAGATTATTTAGGATGAATCATCTTTCTTGGCAAGTAATACAATGAATGGAAATGTCTGTTGATGTTTATGTGGTTGTGTATATAGGATAATGCATAAAAACTGAAACAAGGGAAATTATTTTTCCCTTTGAAATTTAAAATTTAGAATCAACATATTATGTGGTCAGAAAAAAAATGTATGCTCCCTTAAAAAATCTTTTATAATCTCATGGAATAATTATGCACACATTTAGGAAAGGGTTGGGAATGGATTCCATAATAAATCAGAGGGATCATGATGATTGGCCTTTTCTGTTAGTTTCTAAGTAGGATAGTTGGTTCTTCTAAACGAGATAATGGTTTGTAATTGTTTTTGAGTCATGTACAACAGCATACAAATGCTGTTTGTTTGACAACTGTTTGCAATTGGTGAATAGAATTCAATCTAGACAAACTACCAGGACATAATAAGGGGAACCAGGATACCTCATTCCATCCAGGGTACGAGTAGGGCTGAGGGTACAAAAGTTTGGCCCAATCCATTGATACAGTATTGAGTGTGATTTAACATCCTTGTGATCCTCCTTAGCCAGCCAAGGCCATGTAGAAAAAAAACTTGAACTAGTTTGGCAAATGATTCTCGAGATGTTCTATAGAAATCTTAAATGAAGTGATCTTGATCAAAGAGTTAATTCCAATCAGGACGACTAGAAGACTGGGTTTTCTGCCAAACATTAGAAAACAAAATTTAATCATTCTTTTTCTTTTTTCCTTTGATTTTTATTTTATTTTACTTATTTATTGACTTTTTTTTTTCTTTTAAATAGAGTCTCTCTTAAGTAGCCCAAGCTGGCTTTGAACTCACAAACCTCCTGCCTCAGCCTTCCTGGTGCTAGGCTTTTGGCATGTGCCACCATTTCTGGCTTATATTAGTCATTCTTGGTTTGGAGTTACTTTGCATCAAAACCAAAAAAATCTCCAGTGTGCCTCTGTGTGGATGGACTGAACAAGATGAACATACACCAACATCCTTCCCTCTGCCAAGCAGGGGCTCGTGAGGTGGCGACAGTTCACCCCTCCCTCCAGGAAGTCAATGAGATTCCTAATCTGATGTTGAACCAATCATTTAGTAGTCAGTTACAGTCCTTGGAGTTGTAATGGTGGATGACTAGGGATGCAAAATTTCAACTCCTTTTCAACACAATCCTCAAGGAATCACCAGTGGGATATAGTCATGCCGATTGGAAAAACAACACAGGCTAAGATTCAGGGAGAGTCTGAAGAAATATCTGCTGAGCTCCTGAGGCCGAGCTGCAGGCTCAGGATGTGGGTGGGAGGATGGCTACAAGATCCTTGAGGACGCACGCTACCTCACAGGGACCTGGTCTTCGCCCGCCAAAGGCAGCAGACGCACCTCTTGCTTTCCCTCTCCATCAGCAAGGAAGGTGCTTTCTGACGCACCAAGGCCCTTTAACTAAAGTACGGGCATGACACCAGTGCCACGAGCAGCCGTGCTCATCCCATGGAGTCCGCACCGTCCAGTGGTCCAACCGCGCCAGCGTGTGCAGAGATGCGCGTCGGGATGCAGGCTTTCAACGAGCAGTGGACGGCAGAGGAGACAGTAACTCTTTAAGAGCACTAGCATTTCACCTACTATTTTTTTCAAGAGAAAAATCACACACTAACTGAAAAACTAGGTGTGAAGATCCGCCCTCCCCCCCATATTTATGTGATTTGGGATATGGGAAAAAAGAAATCTTTCTCTCTCTTAGCTAGTTTGATATACAGGTCCTTAACAACAATAAACAGAGTAAAAAGAGAAAATCTTTGCGTCGCCACTGTTTTCTCAGATGCTAAGATGCTGTGGTTTTGAGTAGTGCATCCTGAACCCAGTTGGGTAGACAGCTGAGATTTCCTACTCTGTCTAGCAAAGGAAACTGATTTTTAAAATAGGGCTGGCTACAGAAATGTGGCCCACAAGTGTGTGGCCAGCTAGTTAGTGGGCAGGCATCAGGTTTGGGAGGATTCTAAGAGCGGTCGGGGAAGTAGAGAACGGAAGCAGTTCTGAGACCCAAACATGACCCCTGCACTGAGCGGAGTCCCCACTGTGGGATCTGTAGAATGGCTGTGCAGTGGAGGGGGCGGGGTCTGCATGGGCAGAGCAAAAGCCACCTTGAAAATTGAATGTAGATAGGAGTGACAAACGCATTCTCGTCATTGTCATCCACCCCTTCCCCTGACAGCCAAAGGGAGACATCTGTGGGTTCCGGGCCTCGTGTGAAGCACTGTCAAGTGCAGTACGAAAGGAGTCTGGTGCCTGAACGAGCCCTGCCAAGAGAACCACTCAACTAGAAACACAGGCCCTACTCAGGTGCTTGAGCAAGAAATCAGTTTTTCCTGGGTTGATATTTATTTACTTAACACTAACATTTTAAGACATCTCAGCCATAGCAACTAGCATTATGTTATCTGTGATAATAACAAAGATTCCTTGGGGGAAATGTGGGTTAGTCATATAGTTAGATTTTAGGAGATGAATAAAAAAATAAAAATCAGTCCACCTCACTAAAGACACCAGAAGATGTTCCTGTGTACGACCCTGCCATGAGCTTACTGGGGCTTGAATACGTCGCTTAAAATCTAGGTGCCTCAGTTTCTTTACTTGTTGAAAATATATCACACTATTATTAAGTGGTTAGTTGCTACTTACCTTTTTCCAGATTTAAAATGCTACAGTTCCTTTATTATAAGTTAAAAACTCATAGTTAACATCAGGTACCTTTCAAGTTGATGGTAAGAGGTGTAAGTAGAGAGAAAGAAGCCATCTTGAGATGGTGTCTAAAAACTTGATAACAGGACACACATGAAAGAGAACTCAGCCTTGTCAGGGTAACTACAAGCCCCTACCCTGTCCAAAAGTTCTCACGAGAACATAAGTAGCTGAGTATGCTGCATTGCTACAAACCCAGCACCGGGGAAGTTGAGGCAAGAAGATCTCGAGTTCAAGGCCAGCCTGAAGTACGTAGCAAGAACTTGTCTCAAAAACAAAAGCAAAGACAAAAGCCTATTTTAAAAGTGAGTACAACAAAACTTCTCCCCCAGATCTATCAATACACTGAAAACGCTTCTCCTTGGAAGGATCCATCAGGAAAAAGAGAGCTGAGGACAAGAGCGGATTGAAAATGAATGCTGAATGGAAGAACCGGATGTCTGAAAGGACTGACCAAATAAACTGCACGTGAAGGCTGCCCCTGGATTCAGTTATAATTAGAATCAGTAATGCACTGGGCGGTATTGGAGAGAGCAGCTATACTGGCAGGAAAGAGTGAACCGATAACCTAAAGGTCACTTTCATCTCTCTTGTCCACACTAATTGAGTCCTCATGATAGACAGTTTGGAGGAAGCCAAATGGAGACAACTTCCCCTGCTGCGTGGAACCCACATACCCTTCTAGAATAAATCACACATGAGCTTCTCACTAGCAGAAGTCACCAGTACAGTTCTATGATAGAGAGCTTACATAACCTGTACATGATGGGGAAAGGCAAGTAAAACATAATAACAACACTTAAGCATCACGTCCTCGACCAGCTCAACAGCTCTGAAATAAGCTCAGCCCTTAGGGAGATTTGGTTCCTTTGACCAGAAATTTTTTAATTAGAGTCGGAGCTGACCTGAAGAAAGGGGCGTGAGACTGGCAGGTTGGGGGGAGAGCCTTCTGCTGTGCCCTCAGAAAAGAGAATACAACCCCCCACATAAAATTATGGATCTATAGGACCTTGGTATCAAGGGCAGGGCACATGAGACCTACAGGTCAGGAAGACAGAATGCGATGTTGATCAGATGCTGTCATAATTTTGTAATTTAGGGATACAGTCTCAGCCTGAGCAATCCCGCTACTGAGCCATGTCACTGAGCAGGTATCGGGCCGTTTTCCAGTCCTGCACTGAGCTTGGCAGGTGGAAATCACAGTGATGGAGTATCTGGCTTTGGACGTCAGACAAACTTGGGCTCAGGTCTTGATTCTGCCCCTAAATAGTTGTTAATGTTGTATGTTAACAGCTTTGTATGTTAAGGGCAAGTGTTATGGTTGATACATTGTATCAACTTGAGAAGTTTAAAAGTTTAACTAGGAAGTCGGGATCTTTACTTTGTAAATATACGCAAGAGGAGGGCACAGAGATTTTGTAAGTGCTTCACCTGCCCTGGAGGGGTGGGGGTGGGCTGTGTATAATATGAAAAGGAGGAAAAGAGGCTTGCTCTGGCCCACTTTTGTTCTGGCTGCTGCCTTGAAGTGCTGCCCCTATGCCATGCCACCCTGCCTTGCAGCCAGCTGATTATGGACTGAAACCTCCACAAACGGTAAGCTAAATAAATCTTTCCTTCCTTCATTCAGGGTGCCAGGTGTTTTGTCCCAGCAACTAGAGAAAAGTAACCAAGACAGCAAGTTACCTTGCCACTCAATTTCTTTATCTATAAAGTGAAGATAATGAGCTGGCTTGCAATTTAAATGAAACGGCAAACTCAGATTGGGTTATCCAGCCTGCGCTGAAGCTGAGGCTACTACCAGGTTCTCTATATATTTACAAGAGTTCAATGAAATGGTGAAGTAGTTACACTCAGGAGACAATCTTTGTGTAAGATGAAGTTTGCAGAAGAACTCAGAGAGGAACGACTTTGAGCAGATAGCAGTCTGCAAGTCAGGGAAAAGGAATGGTTCTGTATATAGCTTGGTGTCTGCCATCCAAATCTCTCATAGACCAGCCCACTAGATACATTTCTGCAACTTAGGCAGAGAGCAGGCTGTGTCTAAAACCTGAAAGGATGCGTTTAGCCCCATTAGACTCTGACACACAGCTCACCTTTGACATACCTAGCACTGTGGCACTCATCTTAAGGAGTGTTACTCAAATAGAAGAGAGGATTTTCTTTTCCCATTAGACACTGCCCATCAGACTTGCGTATCCGAAGGTCCAGTGCGATGTTGGTGCTATTCAAACAGAACTGTAGTGTCCAAAGGCTTCATGGCGACTACCACCCTGCCATCATTTGGATGCAGACAATAGCGAGTCTGGGACATCGGCATCAGAGATTAAGATGTCAGAGATGCTCCCTTTCCCGTCTCTTTCTGCTATTTTAGAGATAACCTGGATTCCCACACATGGAAGCTCCATTGCTAAATCATAGCTGAATGCAGCAAACTGTAAAATCATGGTCAAGTTACTTAGCTTGGGAGTCAGTTAGCAAAATGAGAGTAGAATAACCAAGTGATCACACATTCAAAACAGCGTTTCAACACCTGCACATGATGAATACACAGCAGTGTTTGTTTCCTCGTCTTAGAGCAGCTGAAGAACTCCATGAAATGAACATCTCAGAACTGCCAGCGAAGGAACACTGGTGAGCTAAACAAAGTCAAAAAGACTAAGTACTCATGTTTGGAGCTCTAGCTGAGAGCTTTTTATTCTTCATGCCTTCCAAGAATCTGTTTAACCCTTTGAAACAACATCTAACACTCTGGTTAACATTTTGTATGCGAGGAAGCCAAGGCTCAAGGTTTTCACAGGAGTAAACTCTAGTTCAGGCAACAAGGCAGACTGAACTACTGCAGCAATCCACCATGCTCGCCTCTCCTGTCCTGTTTCTACTTCTCCCACTGTGATACAGTAGACAAAATTTAACGATCTCATCACTTTAGGTATTCAGTTCAGTGCCATTAAGGATGTTTCTGCTACTGTGCAGTTATCACCTCCTCCTATCTCCAGAAATATTTCCTTTGGTCCAAACCAGAATTCCATTTCAAGTCATGGAACCTCCTTCCTCTCTTCCCATTGGCCCCTGCAATAACGATTCTACTGTATGATTCCAAGGTATCTGGCTCTTCGAATATGTGCTATAAGTAGTCTCATACGGTGTCATCTTCACTGTTTATCCACACTGCAGCATGGGGAAGAATCTCCTTCCTTCTTAAGGCAGAATCACATTCCGTTGCATGTAGCCACCACATCTGGTTAATCTCTACACCCATCACGGGCACAGGGTTGCTTCCTACATTTTGGTTATTTGTGAATAATGTGGCTATGCCATGGGTGTACCAATATTTCTTCGAGTACCTTATTTTTTTGGATATATACCAAGAAACATAATTGCTAGATTGTACAGTAGTTCTAATTTTAATTTTTTTGAGGAGATATCACACTGTTTCCCATAGTGGTGGTACCATTTTATATTGCTACTAGAAGCGCATTAGTGTTCCAATTTCTCTGCATCCTCACCAACACTGAGCTGTTTCCTGCTTTTGTTTCTGTTTGGGTAACAGCCATCCTAATGGGTGTTCTGGCTAAGAGCTTTGACCAGCGCCTAATGAGGAAGGATGGAAGCTACAAAGCAATCACGCAGCACCGACCGCTCTGTTATTTGCAATTGCTTTGCTATATTTAAGTTAACTTAGTCATCTAATTGCGGTTCATTTAAAAGTGTGGTTCTTTTCTTTCCACCTAGGGTTTAATTGTCTGTAGATTTCTAGTTAAATGGTATCAATTTCAGTTATTATTGTAAAGCATCTCTTATAGATATATTTTGGATGGTATTTATAAACAGAATTGAACAACTTTATAAAAATCCAACTGAGTTTCCAGGGGGTTCACAACCAGTAAACTCAACTCTGCCTGATTGCATTTTTATTTCCTGGTATCATGCATCATTCTCTATATTTGGTCTGGATTTTATTTGTAGGTAGTAAATACTTGGCAGTCATATGAAAGAACCTTCTCAAAGTCTCAAAATCTAAGGATATGGTAAATTCAAGGCCATTTTCCTAACAAATATGATGCCACCTCAGACGAGTCAAAGGTCCAGAATTTGAAATCTTATTGGTGTACAAAAGTAAAAAGTTGCCCATTACAATGGATGTTCATTACATTGGTTACAGATGAGCCACAGAATACAGCAGAATCTTCTCTGATAATGGCACATTCCAGGGTTCCAGCATTTACAGCCATGTGACTCTGGTCAAGGAATCTTTGTACAGCTTTTTTTTTTAAATGTAAACTAGGGCATACAATGATTTTTACCAAATAATAAAATAAAGCCTTGCCAAGAAACATCTAGTATTAGGGGCCTCTCAGAATTGATGCTTGCTTAACCACTTAACAGGTTTCTATCTCTCTCTCTCTTTTGAGACAGGGTCTTGCTGGGTAGCCCAGGCTGGTCTTGAACTCACAGTGATCCTCCTGCCTCAGCCTCCCAAGTGCTGGACCCCCACACTCTGTGCCACTTAACAGTTTACCCTGAGCACCATGTTTGTTTACATACTGACTATCTCGAGTGTTTGATTCTCATATTGAATAAATTTGATAATACTGTCATTTTCATATTTCCTGTTATATTATTTTATAATAATTAATGAAAAATATGTGATTTTTGGTCATCTTGTATTTAAATAACTGGACTGGCAAGTGGTTAATGCTAGCCCTCATCTCCCTACCTCACACTTTAATTACCATCTTTGCCATGAGACAATTTCATCAAGGAATATTCTATCTTAATTGTTATATTTCCGCCTTTTTTATTTTCTTTGGCACAGAAAAACTGAATGTTTACCTTTAGAGTGTGAATTAGTGTGTATATGTGTGAGTTCCCCAAGGAGTGAATTTAATTTAATTAACAACTTCACAACCCCTTGAGTGATTGCGATGCACAGTTGTCACAAGATGGTGTGCGTGCATGTGTGTGCACGCATGTGTGTGTGCGCGAGTGTGTACAGCTTCACAGGAGGCCCGGGCCGATGGCAGATGGGCCAATGGGAGCTGGAGTCGGCTGGTGCTCTGTGGGGGAAGGTGCTCAACCAGCCTGGGACAACTCGCATCGCCAGGGGTGCTCCTGCTTCCTCTGGAGATGCCCTTCGCTTGCTGCGGGTGACGGGGCCACGTTACCGAAGAGCATCTTCCTCCCGGCCTCAGGGGTCGTCGGTGGAGCGGCGGCTCAGGTGCGCTGGCTGCGAGGGCACGTGGCTTTTGAACAGCCACGTTTCCAAGCCAAAGCTGACAGGGAGAATTTGCCGTCGTGACAAAGCACTCTCCACTTGTCACAGTGTTCTTTTAAGCGGCAGGTTTTCCCCAGGACGCTTGCAATGTGATTTGAGTTAGAAGCAGCTGGTTAAAAAGACAGGACTCCAGCACTGAAAAGCACCCCAGAATTCACCTGGAACGATGTCTTCACTTGACATCAAAATGACCAGGGACAAGGGACTTGCCTTTGTCAGGGAGCTGAGGAAGCAGCCATTCCAGGCTGGGTGAATCCTAGGACGGGCCTCATCCCAGGATTTCCTAAGGCAGGTTTCCATGTGATTTACACCAACAGGAACCGCTACTTTCCTCCTCTCCCTGCCACTCCTGAACTGCCACACCTATTCTTCCACAATTTTACAGCTGTCCCAAAGGGTTCCAAAATAGACCTGTACAAATTCACCAAAAGAATCCTATCATCCAGAGCAACAAGATGCTTTACACTTACAACACGTTTTTTTCTTTTCTTTTCTTTTTTTGTTTTTAACATTTCTTGTTAGCTTTTTTTTTTCTTTTGGTACTGAGAATGGAACCTACAACCTCATGCTTGCCAAGCAGGCACTATGCTGCTGAGCTATATCCCCAGCTCTACAAAACTGTTCCCTACCCAAACATCTGATGTAAGCTAACTCACAAAAGCCCCCAGGAGGAAGTCACTGCTACACTTTACAGAAGAAGTGAACCAGCACAGAGCAGCTAAGCAGCTAGTCTAGAATGCATGCAGCTGACAAGTGACAGCTTTGGGATGTGGATACAGCCAGACTGGCTTCCTGTGGTAGGAGCTCTGCCCAGGCGAACAGAGGCACAGGACACCAGGTGAGATCTAAATTTCACTCTTCATGTGCTACTTACAGAACCTAGAGTGTGTGTGTGTGTGTGTGTGCGTGTGTGTGTGTGTTTCTGTGTGTGCATATTAGATTCTCTGCAGTTGCGTCATTCTTCAAGAGATATGGCCTTTCTGGATTACTTTAAGTACAGGTCTTTAATATGGAAAGAGCAATCCAGCCTAAGTAAAACTGAGCAGTTACTTCAAGTCAGGTAAAACAAACAGGCTATTATTTCATAAATGACATTTTAATTACCACCAGGAGGCCATTAAAAACACATCCTGGCAGTTTGCTTGGTTCCTTTTGGAAAGATAATATTGACAAACTGCTATGGAGCTGCAGTTGGGAAAACAGCGTAAATTAAGATCAGTCATAAAACACACATTCACTGTGTGCCCTAAAGCCAAGATGAACAATTTGAAGAGAGAAGGCAAAGTTGAAATTATGTGTTCCTCTCTTAGAGAGAGGCAGGAGAGAGAGGGAGAGAGAGCAGTTTTGCAGGAAGACTGTGTATCTGTGAATTTATGGCTTCTGTGAATTACTTGATGTGTATAGCATAGTAATTTGAAGCTTCTGCATCGGAGCTCAAACCAGTGAGGGCCGGATGCTCTGGAAAGACCATCCTGCACTCCGCTTCTCCTTAGCAGACTGTCTTCTGAGTGTGCACTGATCTAGAGGGCTTCCTAGAGCAGCTGAGCTCTAGGGGTGGCCTTGGTCTCCTCCAGGGGCAGTGAGACAGGTTCAGAAGTTCTGGTCACTACAAATTCCATGGTATCTTCCCTTGGGGGATCACAGGACTTGCTTCACATTTAGCTTTAATCCAAACATCAAAGTTTCTATTGCTCATGATGGTTGGTTTCCTTATCATGTAAACCAGGGCAAATGCTTTTTATCAGTCACGTGCTCATTGCTCTGGAAACCACAGGAAACATCAAGCCACTTATCTTCGTCTTGTTCCTCTAGGAAATGTTTCATACTGGTCCCCTTGGTTATTCAACCAAAGAGGGACAGCTGTGGTGACTGATTCCATCATAGCTTAATCATGTAAACTAAAGGAAATCCTTGAGCTATCCTTTACGGGAAATGCAATCTATTTTTCTTTTCCTAGAGTAGTTGCAAATGGTAAGAATGTTGGTGGGTCTAGGGATTGCTTGCATCTCCAGAGAACAATGAATATAAAAGGTACTTAGATAGATCCTGGCCACATAGCAAGCTCTGTCTTTTCTTTATGACACCCATCTCTTCAAAATTTTATTCTTTATATCCATGAATTTGTTTCTTCAATGAACGTTATTAGGGACTATTACATGTATGTAGATTCATGTAATCTCTGAATAGATTGTGATCTGGCAAAGAAATAAACTGTGTGTATAAATGAGTTGAATTTGAGGAGGGAAGAAATGGAAACAGAAAATGCTTCTACTTCCTGAAGGCACACGGAAGAGACATATGAGCTCTTATGTTCAGTCAAGAAGTATTCCCAATATCTAAAAATGGCAACAATGGACGTGTCCATCAACTAGGGAATAGATAAAGAAACTGTACCACATACCCACAGTGGAGTACTAGTTAGCTGTAATAGGGTAAAATCCTGTCATTTGTGACAACATGGATGGAATCGGAGGTTGTTATGCTAGACAAAATACACAAGGCACAGGAAAACAAGTACTGTGTGATCTAATTCACATGGGGATCTCACAGAAGTTATGGCTGGTGGATCTGGAGAGAAACAAGGGCAGGAGGAAGGTTGATCGATGAACGCTGAGTTACAGTTAGACAACAGCAAGAAGCTCTGGTGTGTCCGGCACAGCTGGGTAACTATTGACAATGATAAAGCTCGATATACTTAAAAAAGCAAGAAGGAAAGATTTGGTATGTTTTCACCATGAGTAATGTTTGAGTAACTGTGTTTAATGTGATTGAAACATTACACAATGTGCACGTGTATCAAAATATCGAGGTTGTCTTACAAATAGACATAACTTTTATGTTTTTATTATCAGCTAAAATGTAATTTTAAATCTGAATAAAAGGAAAAAAAATATTTTCCAGAGATGAAAAGCATTTGCCCACATGCAAAAAGTCGCCTGTAGATCTGGTATGTCTTACTTTCCCATTGCTGGGAGAAAATACCCAACAGTCACAAGTTAAAGAAGGAAAGGTTTGTTTTGGCTCACAGTGTGTAGAGGTTTCAGTCCCTAGCTGCCTGGCGCCAAGGCAGAGCAGCATGGGAGAGACAACAGTCCATGGCATGGCAGGCAGGAAGCAGCATGCACACATGGCAGGAAAGATACATACCTGTATCAATCTCTATGTCTGGGTCATGCTGCTAACCCATCTCTCCTCCCACCAAGCTTCACCTCCCAGAATCCCACCCAGCAATTTATCAGTGGACTAATCTGGTATCACACACTCATCCAGTATCACACCCATGATTCAGTATTGAATACCCATCACCCAGTATCACACAACCATGATCCAGTCACCCCCTAGAGACCTATCTATGAGCACATGAGGCTTAGGGGACATCTATATGTAAGTGAGATTTCAGAGCACCAGGGCCAACAGGTAGCACCTTTTATCAGTAAAGGATAACAGTAGATATTGAACTCTGTAGTCTATACTGCCTTGGTCACAACTACTCAGTCCTGTTGCAGCACAGAACAGCCATGGAATGGTGTGGAAATGGATAACATGGCTGTGTTCCCATACAGCTTTATGGCCAAGACCTGCAGTGGGGTGGGTATGGTCCATGGGCAACAGGTTGCTAATCCTAACACAAAGGAAAGCTCAGAGAACATTAGCTCTAATGGAGCTGGAAGACAGACGGCTCTGGGAAAACAGTGCACTTATGATAGACAGCGGCCCACTGGCTGGAAAAATTAAAGATCCAACAAGCACAAGTAGGAATAGTAGAAAAGAGCATTTAGAATAGACAAACCCTCGAAACCCAAACAGGAAAGGAAACGTAACCATACAACATTACTTGTCCAAGCATGAAGGGTGAATATTTGCATGATTTTCATGAGCTGGAACTCAGGCCCATAACTCAGAGTCCCGAGCAATCAGGCACACAGGAATCTGAAATGACTTCAGGTGGGAGAGTGCAGACTGCACATACAGTAAGGGGCCGACCCAAAGCCCCTGTGTGCCTTACTAACAATTCTGTTTTTCTCCTCCTTTGGCAGTGAGAAGCCACTGGCAGCACTAAAACCTAGATGTAGCCAGACTGGAGCTCATTGCTGACACATCGGTCTGTGGGCAGCAGTAACCCAGATGGGCTGAGATGAGACTGGACGAGATTGAAGACAGGAAGTCCTTCCATCAGGACACAGAACTGGGAAACACTGGGATGCTGCTAGGTTTTTAACTTTAGAACCTGTTAAAGTAAAAGGAGACATCGCCATGGGGCACCTTCTCACTCTCCTACATGCTTGATTTTGCAGGTGACCAATTCTTGTTCCTCTTCCAGATGGCTGGAGAAGGCAGAAGATACTCCTTGGCACTCTGTATCACTGAATGCAAAATGGAAGCAGATGGCAGTGGCACCGGAGCGAGCAGAAGCGTTCTTCATACAGTGGCACTGGAAAAATTCAAGTTTTAATTACGTAGTCTCCAAACTCACGCACCTCCATTAGACTAAAATTTGTCCACAGTTGGGAGACTTCTTGTTATTTTGGTAATCATAGCTTTAGAGCAGCGATGGCAAAACTTTGAGAGACCAAGGCCCCAAACTGCGACCCAGACCCCACTTATTTATCACCAAGTCCCGACGCTGCAGTGAAGCCAGAGTCCCCGCTGCTCAGCTGCTGGGGCGATGCTGGGCGACGCTGGGGTGACTCGGCTCTCCTGCCGACAGAGAGGGATCTGCGTGCCCGCCACGGCGCCTGCGCAATAGGCTCGCCATCACTGCTTTAGAAGAAATGTGTTAAAGCTATGTCTCTGAATTTTTAAATCTTGGTCAGCTGCTCTTATTAAAGATATAAATTCTCAATTTTAACTCCCCAGGATCTGACCAGATTGAAGGGTTTGGGGTGAGTGAGTATTGAGAAAATGCATTTTTTACCATGTTTCAAATGTTTATTAGCTCCTGGCGTAACCTACTGCAGAGGAGTGCGCTTAGTCAATGACTCCTCTTTTAATCCATATCGATCCCAATCCATATTCAATTCCCCCTCAGTCCTCATCAGAACTCTGGACTCTGCCACTGACTTGCAGGCGAACCGTAGCTCAGGCATAAGCTTACCTTTGTTTTTAAGATAATGCCCTGGATTCCACAATTTAATTTCTACTCTCTTCTACTTACTTTCTGCTATTTAATTTGGCTAGAGTCTTTGGACAATATTTTGCATAATTTTCCTCTACCAACTCGGTACCACGCTGTCGGAGTCAAAGTGAAAACAAATTACCTTAATGTGAAACTATATATAACCTGTGGAAAGGCAAATATTTAATTGTGCCTGAATTTAAAGTAGTATTTGATTTTAGTATAAAATTAGGTTCAAGAAATTGTACTATTTTCCGAAATTATCTTTCTCCTTAAACTATCGATGCTGAGATTTCTGTTTACTCTCTCATCTAACAAGTTTAATTACTGCTTTTAAAACAGCAAAGCGGCTGTGCTTTGCACTCTGTTACCAACATGACTAAAGCATAAGTTGCAGAGATCTTAATATCGACTATGTGTTTGACCTAGAATATTGCATAAAGTTCATTTTATTTGCATGCTGCTTTTCTCAAAAGAAAGCTGTACACAGAGTTCAGGAATATTTTAGCTCCATTGTTAGTTAGCATGAGAATTATTTTCATTTTGTTTACTGCATAGTACCCAAACTCACTTGGGAGTAAGAAACAGAAGGGTCTGCGGTGAGGTAGTCACAGCCTGGGACAGGCTGGGGCAGCAAGCATCTTGGGAAGCAGTGGACACCTAGGGCGTGCTGAGCATGTTGGCAGACTCCCAAGAGGAGGAAGAGGAGGGTAGAGACACTAAGATGCTTTCCAGTGTGGTGAGAGGTCAGAGTTTGCCCTTAGTACTCTTCCAATACAGAGAAAGTGATCAGCACAGTACTTTTGTAATTTAGCTCTTCCTTGGTGTATTCTGGACTGAGAAAGATGCATAAATGAGGATCAAAAGTAAGAATTTTCCCTAGAAGGATATAAACTTCATAAGGATAAGAACTTGGTCTTCTTCACTATTGAACCCTCAGTTCTTAGATCAAAATGATTACTCAAAAAATAAGTGTATTAAGAAGGAAGGAAGGAAGAATAAAGGAAGCAGGAAGGAAGGAAACAAGCAAGCAGAGGAGGGAAGAGAGAGGGCTGATTCTCTCTTACCAGAGAATCAAGGTGTTTGAGGAAAGGAACAGTGCCTGGGGCATGAAGCACGCACGTCTGCTTTATTTAGTTTTGCCTGCCAACTCAGTGGTAGGTGGTGGGGATACAAGAGGACGAAGTTTAGTCCTCAGGCCCCAGGAGCTTCTACTTTGGAGGGGAAAGGAAGTAAACTGGGTGGTGTGGGCTCTTTCAACAAGGTAGACTTAAACACTGAAAGAGCAGAGCAACAGGAGCTGGTAGAGTTAGAAATGGGCAAAAGCAGGAGTAAAATCCCAGTCTTCTGACTCTGACTCCTACATTCTTTCCGTGGAGGCTCTCTGTTCATTAGGTTCACTTTGGCAGGAAGGCTCTTTGTGTTACGAATCTTGACTCTCACGTGCTTTAAGTTTTAGATCAGTATGACAGGTGATATCTGACAAGCACTGCTTTTGGAGAGTCAGTTACATATTGGGACAGCCTAGTGAGGATGATAACGAACCAGCATCCTTCTTCCTTCCATGGCTGTCATCCAGCTGTCACCAAGGAGCTCTGACTTTGACCCAGTGTCCTATGGTGCATGGTCCCTAGCTAATGCAACACGACAGTGCCAGGGTAGCTCTATCACATAGCAAAGGAATTAGTCGGGGTGGAGTATAATGTGGGAATCAGAGAATCACACAGAGTCTGTTTTAATTAATCTATGTGCCAGTCAGAAATCTGGGTGTCCACCAGCATGTTAGTCATGTGCAAGTATATTTCCTCTCTGTGGAAGAGAGGGTGGAGAATTGCTTTATTGGAAAAATGCCTATTTTTGGGATGCAATAAAGGTTAGAAGAAAGACTACCTAAAGGGAGAATTTTCCCTAAATTACTGGTAGAGAGAATGTACCCAAACAGACATATCTGAAAGACTAGAGAAGAAAGAGAGAAAGTTTCCCTTTAAATAGCTTTATAAGATTCGAAAACTTTATTCAATAGCACTGAATAATTCCTAAGCATACTCTAGTATGAGAAACATATTATTTAGCTATCTTTGTTTAGTATTATGACATGAACTCAGGTTATTTGATAAATAAAAGACTTCTGTAACAACACCTTACACAAAAATAGTATATTAGTGTGTATCTCAGAAGTGTTATTGAATACTTTTCGATTTGGTTTCCAATGCCACTGAGACCTGACTAACTTGAAATTCCGTCATGGGCACAATATGGCTAAGAAAGTTCATATTTAGAAAACTAAAAAATGCTAGTTTTCATATCACAGGATGTCATTGAAAGCACTAAGCCAATGAAACAAAAGAAATACAGAAGTAAAAGGGAAAGACCAAGATCTTCCACATATTATTAAATGGTTTAAATATTGGTAGACTTGAGATACCCCAGTGGTCTCATAGCTCTTACCTTCACCTAACCTTGAATGTACTTGACCTTGGATAAATGGCCTTTTAAGGGTTAAATTGACATATATTGCAGTGGAGATTTGAGAACAAAACTGTTAAAATATCAGGCTATTTTTGTTCTGCTTGACTATATCTTTATGAGATTTCTTCCACAACTTTGAATGCAGTATTTCTAGAATCCTTGTGGTATCTGAGATTCTTTTTCTCCCCCTTACAGAGGCATTCCTTTGGTAAAAATTGCATAAGTCCACTTAATGATAAAAAAAAAGATGTGTGACATTCTTCATTTTATTATCACTGTATTAAGTGACATTACTACAATGTGAAAACAGTATATCCTAAAAAAAATTTCTAAATATTGAATTATTGTGAACTTAACTACCTTCCTGGAATTGTGGTTCAGTCTTAAATCTGCTCATGGATGAAAGTAAATTTAATGCAAAATATATTTACTGAGTGCCTTTTATAGGTAAGCTATCACAAAGAGCCTCAGAGTTACTGTAATAAATGGGACAAATGGGATAACACAGAGGCCGTGGAAAGAAAGCGCTGAAGCGAGAGGTGATGGACGTAATAAGAGGTGCTAGGAACAGGCAGCTCTGAGAAGATGCTGGGCTGATGAGGCAAGGACTCAGTGCAGGGGAGGAAGGTGCTGAGGGGGAGGCGGAGAGAGGAAGGAGCCCCGAGTTACCAGAGGACCTGATCAATTCAGGAAAATGCAGCAAAGTAAGTGCAGGGTCTGAAGAGAAAGGGGTAGAGAAGAGGCGATGGCACCGCATAGAATACACTGTGCTAAGGGATTTGAGCCTTATTCTTAAGGCTTGGTGGAACCTTGGAAGATTTTTAAGCGAGGATGTGAATTGCTTGGATTAATATTACAGAGAAATCCATGGGGGTCACCTTGGGAGAAGATCAGGGAAACCAGTTAGGAGGTGTTGCTTTCGATTTGAAGAAAGGGAATCAAAGTACCAGACCTGCCAGGTTAGTGTGTGGTGATTTGGAGCAATGGGGAAATAAGATCAAAGTTGATAAGCTCGATTCAGGCTCAGGAAACTACATATGATTCTTGGAGACAGGTCAGTATCCCAGGAGTCAGGAAGGAGATAATGAACTAGTTTCAAGTATTTTCAAGCGAATGCTTAGGGGAGAAGTCAGAAAGTCAGGCGATTCACGGACTTGGATCTGAAAGATCTGGGCCTGAAATGTAGACCGTGTATAGCTATGCATACAACTTGCACATGGAAATTTTAAAAGCAGATACAACACTGCAGGTATATTCATGTGCACTTCTAAGATATAACCTTATATTTGAGCAACACTAAAATCTATATGAGTAAAAATAAAAATCAATGTTTGGAATTGATGGAGTCATATGGCAGATACATGATTATTCTTTTGTATAATAAACAAAATCCAACTTCCTACCATTTCCTTATTCACTTATACTTTTGTCAACTTTGCAAACACATTTTTACCTTCATTAAATTATTTCTACATTTGGTATAAAAGTGCACTAAGAAGGTTGACCTCCTATTAAGTGTTCTTACTATAAGAGCAATACTAATATTAAAAAGCCATTCATGATTTAGCCTGTGAAGTATATCGCATTTGCTTTCCACAACTTCCCTACATTCGCTTTTTGGAGCCTCCCTACCATACTAGAATGATTACTGTTCCATCCTTCATTCCATTCTTGAGTCTCTGAGACAGCTATCTAGGTCCAAGAGCTGCGACAAACCAGGATGAATAAAATAGGCAAGTCTGAACATTAGATTTTGATAAAGTCAGAAATACTGACTTTCTAACATTTGCATTGCTATCAAAGGATACAATGATCTGTTCCATTGTACTCCTCCAGGGCACAGGAATGCTTATCTATAAAGTCAACAGTAGTCATTTGGGGCTTCAGGTCTGCATGTGTCCCCATGGCCCTCAGGTTCTCCCTCATTTGTTGACTGGATTCCTTCCTTGGGGTGTTCTTGCAGAGGTACACAGGCTGGACAGGGACTCCTGCTATTGAGAGTGTGAGTCCACCCTGTTTGCTGTCCCTGTCTGGGGATGCCACGGGGCACTCTTGTCTCTTCAATTTCCAGAGAAATTCCTTCATTCGAGCCTTGCACGTGCAGGGAGCACAGTTACCCACAGGATTCGAGGGCTGAATTAGAAGGCGTCAAGTAGAGTACTTATGTGTCCCACATACCAGCCTCACCCGCCAGGGTCCTGCGGTTGATCATGTAAAATACTGTTCTTGGATTTTTCTTAGAAAAAGCAATAAAATAGAGTATCTTTTTGCAAATATCTCAGCAACTCCTTCAAGAAATGTTACTATTTTAATCTTTTAAATTTACCCAAATAAACATGTGGATAACTAAATACATTTTTATCCTCTATCCTGCCTCTGAAGCTCTACCACAATGGTAAAATGGATTTAAGACAAATGAATAAACAATTTCAAAAAAAAAAAAAAAAGAGGAGAAAATGGTAGATCAAGGATGACAACATAATTTTAGGACAAAGAATATAAATGGAGGAGAGTTAACTAAATTGGCCAGAAATAATCAGAACACCAGAACTGGCATGGAATTACTGAAAAAATTCTAAAATATGCAAACTGTATCAATGAGAGAAAACCATCATTCTACACAAAAGAACAACCAACAGGTGGAAGAAAGGGGATAAATGACTTACACAGACTACCTTATGTATTTGTTAGGAAGCAGTGCCACTAGCATTGTATAAAACTACTGGTACATAGTGAACCTTTGTAATACGTAACTAGAAAACCAAACAAATTGAAAACAGGCAACTATTAATTTATGGAAAAAAGCATACAGAAAACCATAATATTCCATTTGTTACAGGAATAATATTTACATAATCAAATACATGTTGAACAAAAATTGTGATTACTCGTGAGCGGAAGTGTGTGAGTATATAAACACAGGAGCTAAGTGCTCATTAGATTAGCAACTAGATTAGGAACCAAAGTGTAATGTCTATGGTTGATACATCAGTAACAGTAGTATGAAGATATTTTAAAATATATAGTCACATGTCAGAATGAATTGCTAAAGAAGTTGAAACGATTGCCTTGAAGGAGACTGTGGGTTGGTGGCAGGGATACCAGGACATTCTTGTTATTAAATATAAATCTTTCTGTGCTACTTGACTTTGAAAAAATATGTTCCTATATTACTTTGTCAAAATAAAAAGTAAAATCTATCTGGTAATGCTTTATAGAAAGATGAAAGTCTAATTCTTGGATCTGAATGA
Source organism: Dasyprocta punctata (assembly GCA_004363535.1). Lineage (NCBI taxonomy): Eukaryota > Metazoa > Chordata > Mammalia > Rodentia > Dasyproctidae > Dasyprocta > Dasyprocta punctata. The sequence continues at coordinate 43,686 of RJWM01001950.1, read as the reverse complement.
TATTTTAAAGTAAAGCTTGCTCATATTTTAAAGTAAAGCCAATGTGTATTTTGGTAAGCTGTAAATATTTCTTTTAATGGTCCCAAGTATTTGAAAACATGGGTCATTCAGCAATCATTCTTAGTATGTTTTTTTATTTTTTTCATTCACAAGAATATTCTCAAGGCTTCTTTCGGAAATGCCCCTTCTGATAACCAGCATGCACTATGCTTTGTGTGAAAGGTCTTAGATCTTAGAAGTTCTGTCTACATCATCTCAGAAAAATTTACTTGAGATATTGCAAAAATTCTGATTTCTTTCAATATTTAAGAGCATATTCAAACTCTTGATTTCTATAGAATGGCAGAGTAGTTTGGAACTTTGTGAATTTTCAATGATTGAATGTTTTGAGCAAGGTAAAAAAAAACATTACTTGCCTTTTCCAAAGTAAAGTCCAAATCTACACTTCACAATGTAACTTTTGATATATATGGTATTAACAGACTTTGAAGAACTTACAGCAAGGGGGGTGGACTAACACCATCTCTGTAGAAAACACTAAGCAGAGATGATCTGTTGATCACTGGACTGGTTGGCTCCCACACATGCTGAGAATGACACATGAGCTACAGCTGCCTTTCTTTTTAAATGATGAGGCAACAGGAGTCCTCCTTCTGGAAGCCTCTGAGACTGGAACGTGAGGGAGGAGTAGCAGAATCGGCCCCTTGACTCAAAGCTGCGAAACATGCTTGCTCTGCCCAACTGCTTTAAGGATTTCAGAAGCTTTAAGGATTTCAGGAGCTAATTCCACTGCTTTTCTCACTCCCTCATCTTCCTGTATCCTGATTCTGAGAAGATTCAATGCCTTTCCTTCCTTCTGGATGAGTTCTTGTCTTGGGTATTTTCAGACCAAGGCTTTGTGAACATTTCATTTGTTCTTCACATTGAAACATGGGGTGGAGATCGTATGCTGTTTTTATCTAAGGGTGTTTTTTTTTTTTTTTTTTTTTTTTTTTTTTTTTTTTTTTTTTTTTTTTTTTTTTTTTTTTTTTTTTTTTTTTTTTTTTTTTTTTTTTTTAAATCTGAACTCACTTTCCCAAGGATAAAACAAAGGGAAGGGATGAGACACACGGACAGAGTGAAATGCACAAGATGAACCACATTAGCACAGAGCCACGCACACAGCCACAAGGAATAGAGAGAAACACATCCCACTCACAGAATGCCTCCTGCCTGAGATGATCATCTAAATGGAGAAAACCTTTCCATCAAGTATATTATTGAAAAACGAGCCTACATTTTGGCTTAGAACATTATCATAAAAGGGAACTTGTCCTACAGAATTTTTCAGATTTCATTCATTCTTTGCTTTCAGCTTTGGAAAGGGCGTTACAATTAATTGATGGCACAAGAACTGCAACCATGAAGAGCGTGAACGGCAGTATGATCAAAGCCTCAGCTCCCTGGCTTTGAAAAACCAGCTCCTTGCTCGAAGAGCAATCTCAGGCGCTGGTTGCTAGGTGTAGGAAATCACTTTGGGTCATCAAAGACCTCTTGCATTCTTTCCAATTAAGCTGACAGAAACACCACGAAGTTTTAAGAAAACTGATTATGAAAACTACAATATCTCTTATAAAATGTTGGCTGAATCTGACTGAAAGATAAAGGAAGTATTAATTTGCCTCTGCATAATTACCTTAAATGTTTTTTAAAGGGCCAAGTAATGTGAGGAGACAATACCGGATCCTTTTAACTTAATGCCTTCATTGCCTTCTCCTTCCATTAGATGACTAATTTCCTGGGAAATTTATTTAGGTGTGTGACCTTGATGTCATTTACAAGGAGGCCTGTATAAAGGCCATCTTGTAAGAAGAGCGACCTTAAAGTGGACTAAGACTTTAAAGGCACAGATTTCTTGATTTAAACCCTTTTTGCAGGAGATACTTCTATTCTCGTAAAGGCAAAAACAAACACATGCAAAGACACTCATTCAAACAAGTAATATTTATTGAACATCTACTAAGTGCCAGGTACTGTGTTAGATAGCAGAAATACAATAATGGTCAAAACAAGAAATAATCTAGAGGTGGCTGAGGGGCGCGGTAGATTGGAACCGATGAAACAACGCAAATCAAACGCATGATTACAAAAGAAGATGTGTAGCTAGACTGGGGGAGGGATTAAGGGGTTCCATGGCAGTTCTCTAGGAGTTGGGAAAGGTCTCTTGAGGAAGTGGCCCTGGAGCTGAGGTATAATGAATGAGCAGATGGGAGTGGGCGAAGGACTCCGAGGGAGAGAAAGGATGGGCAACAAAAGTTCTTTCAACAGCAGCAACAGCAATGCCCTAAGCACAACGGCCCGAGGACAGCAGGAATCGTCAGTGGGAAGACCTGGGTGTACAGGAAGGTAAGGACTAGAGCCCGCATGCTTCAAAGATCTTGGGAAGGGTCTTGGAGATTTAGCTCAGTGGCATAAGCGCCTGCCTGGCAAGCATGAGGTCGTGAGTTTGATCTCCGATACAGCAACAACGGCAACAACCCCAGCAATGCATGCCCTTGGGTTCTGCATCTCTTGAACCTGGTTCCATGTGGACCTAGAGCCAACTGACAGGGAGAAGTAAGCCTCCTTCTTCAGCTGTCACAGACCCTGCGTGCCACTTCACGGGCGAGGTTCAACGTGGACAACTGTCCAGTGGGCAGCACCCTCCGAGGACAGTACTGAGCCGGTCTGGACAGTGACCCCTCACTCCTTTGGTGTGGAGGAGGTGGAATCACAGAGGAACTATCTCTCCATCAGTGCTCTTCCCAAACTCTTTTCCCCGTTTCACCTATTTCTACCTTTCCAGGCCAGCTCTCCTCAGCTGCCTTTGAGATCCAGCCCCTTCACCTCTTCAGGATCAACTTACTCTTCATGGTGATGAACCTTATTGCCTTATTTGAAGTTTTCCATTTGAATATTTCTCTCATCTCCAGGATGCCCATGTCAAATTACACAATGAAATACCATTTTGGTAGAAGGTAGGTAAAAGGGATCTTAGGTACTTTTAACTTAGCAAAAGTCATTCTAGAATTATAGTACCTCTACAGACTGGACTTGATGATATGAACCACGCTGATCCTTCTGGTCATGGTTGGCTGGCATTGGGGGAGGAACACCTGACTTAGTGAGGTCTCCAGAGGCCATATGCTAGGACTTTCTAGAGGCAAAGTTGGCTGTGTGGACAGAAAATCAATATACAAGCTGGTAGAACTCCTATCATTATTTGCTAATGTGTGTATTTTTTTTTTTTTTTTTTGGTCTTTTGAGACAGGGTCTCTCTATGCAGTTCAGGCTGGCCTTGAGCTCACTTTGTAGCCCAGGCTGGTCTCAAACTTGCAACGATCCTCCTGCCTCAGTGTCCCAAGTGAGTGCTGGGATTATAGATGTGCACCACCACACCCGGCTCAGGACACAGGTTCTGAGATGGTAATGGAGCTCCCTGATGATTACTTCCACAATCGAATGAGTTTGGAGATGCCTGCTGACACACATTTAAACATTCTTCTTCATTTGATGACTTCTGAAACTTTAAAAATGCATCTTTAAAGCCTAAGTTTGAATTTCCAAGGAGGGGGTGATAGGTGGTATCTTATGTTTCCAACTTGTTTGACCACAGAACTAGTCCTCCCTCTTTAAGGGATAGAATTTGATCTTAGAAAACTGGTTTAGGATGAGGCAGTGCCGCGATGAAAAGTCACAGAAGCATCACTGGAAGAGCGGAGATGTGGACCTGGCCATGCAGTTGTGGAAAGGAAAACCAGGGTGAGACTGTGCTTAGCACTGCTGGGTGCCTTCCCAGTGGGCGGTGTTTCTCCCAACCAATCACAGGAAGCGGTGTGCTACCCGAGGGAATCCTGCAAGTTATTCAACATCTTTCAGCTTCAGATTTAGCCTCTGTGACAATGGCTAACATAACACTCTCATTCACGCACTGTTGGGAAAATGAGTGATCGTGTAGGAAAGCATCAAGTCTGTTAGGGTTTTTGATGCTTTAATATTATAGCTATTACTAATCTTTCATTTAAAATAACTCTGCCGAGAGAGCTCTCATTTGGCATTTGGCATCTCCAGGAATCACTTGCTAAGGTGTTCGTTCTGTTTTTCCATCAGCCGTAGACATTAGAAAGCATGGTTTCAGGTCGCAGTCTTTCCCCTCTTGGTCTGTTTTTTGTCCTGTTCCACTCCTGGTCATTCAGAACTGGCCTCTTTCTGCCATCGCATGCAAATCAGCAGTTACTTAAAGGCAGGGCTCAAATCCCCCTGCAGCCCTCTAGCTGAGGAGGGCTGAGTTCACAGAAACCCCAGGCTAGCATTTGAACTCATGAATCCTAAGCCCCTGTTACCTCCACTGCTTTGATCAAACAACTGTGGCTTCCTCTAGGCCACAGCGGCTCCTACCAGTGACTTGATTCACCGAAGCAATCCAGCCCTTCGCTGGCTGTCACCTGCATGTGCAGAACCTGCTGTCATTGAAGGTAGACTCTGTTCTACTGCTGCTTGTCAGCAAATGTGATGGGCACTGTGGAATGCTTTGGCTGGCAAAGGATCAGAGATTGCTGGAACACAGGGACGCAGCCTACGGCGCAAACAATCCCGTCTCCCAGCCCCTCGCCTCCTAGCAGCACTGTTATTACAGCACCGATTCCTCATAGTGTGATACTTGATGGGGAAACCACGAGTACACAAAGGTCTCAAATGAGGGTTCTACAGCCTGAATTCACTCTGCCTTAGGCAGCCCACAAAATCCAACCTCTCTCTAGGAACCCAGCCACCCCTCTTCCTCTTAACACCTTCTGTTCACAAACCAAAGTACAATTTCTTGTCTGCAGTCTCAACATTTCCCTGTGCATATTTAATGCATCATTACCTTTTACAAATCCCTGACCATCCATATTCTGTTATTTTGTCTTTTTGAGATAGAGTCTGGCTATGCAATTCAGGCTGGCCTTGGGCTCACTTTGTAGACCAGGCTGGTCTCAAACTTGCAAAGGATTCTCCTGCCTCAGCCTCCCAAGTGCTGGAATTACAGGAGTATGCCACCATGCCCGGCTGCATTCTGTTATTTTGGAGCGGCTGTGAACCACCTGTTAGGAATTGTTCTCTACTCTGCCATATGCTTGCCATCTCTAGTACTGCATTTGAAAAGCAGGTGACACTAAGAGGCATTTCCTTCATTAACAGAAGAGTTATATGTAATTCAAAAGAAGTGTGGAAAGCAAACGCACTTTGGGAGTCACTGGAAACCCATACTGGAGAAGTGTAAATAATTTTACTACATAACTAACATTTCTTGAGTTCAACTCTGTAATAAGAAGCTATGGGAGTCTACTAAGATATAAACGTGGTCTCTAGTTGTCCATGATCAAGTTAAATCAATAGTAATTATAAGGGAACCCAAGAAATAGAAAACAAGAAGCAATGAGAATACGCAATTGGCCGGTTGATGTGAGAATGAGTATTAATGGGGATGCTTTAGGGTAAAATAAAATTTACAGTACAGATTAAAGTAGGAAAATAAGAGAATAAATGAAAAGAAAGTACGCTGTTCTTCCTCTGTTAGTGCAATACTCTTACACACTCAGACAGGAATATTGCCACTCCTCACACCAAACTGCTTACTTCCACAAGGGCCTGCCTAGCTGAAGGGGTGGGAATCTGAATATCAGGGGTTGAAACAGGACAATGGAATATCTTCTCAACTATGAGGTATACGATGTAATTTATTAACTTAGGAAGAGAAATGAGACAAAATATCACGTGAAATGTGCAGCGCTGCTTACATAAACTTCAGGCAAAGATAACCATGTAAGATCCATTTGTCATAAAAGGGTCCAACATGCCCTGGGGCTTGCTGAATCATGTGGAAAATAGGGGAGTCCCAGCAAACAGTGTTAGCTTCTGAGCATAAAATATGCAAACTCTAGGGTTTTTGTTTGAGCAAAATACCCACGAGCGTGCCTGTGCACAAGGTAGCATTGTCTCTGTTACAGAACACTTCTATTTTTGCTGTATTCAACAACCACTACCTTATGGGCACATTCGCAAATTGCATTTTTTCATTGTGGCTCCCATAGCTATGTGAGAAAAAGACAGCTTTGAAATACAAGATCCAGAACAAGAAATAAGACCAGCTAAAGTACAAAATGCAGCATATCCTCATCAGAGAAGATTTTGAGGATACAAAAGAGGAGTAGAGCTAAATCCACATGGGGCTCCCCAATTCTCAGAAGAAAGCAAAGGACAAACAAAGCAAGAGAGGGAAAGCCAATAATGCTGATGAGCACTACACTTGGAAAAAAAAAACACTTGGAAAAATTAGTAAAAAACAAAATATTCTGAATTGTGAGCAAATGAAAATGTAACAGGTACTAAATACTGGGTTTGCTGCTGCTCATTTATTTTGGAGACAGCAAAGCAGTTCATAGCTCTCAGGCTGGCTTTGAACTTGCAGTCCTTCTGCTTTAGCTTCTCCAGTGCTGGGATGACAGGCGTGAGTTTGCCATCCCCCACGTCTGAGCTTGGAGCTAACTATATGAACAGACATAAAAGCAAGGCACTAAAATGAAGGATAGCACAAAGGCAAGACCATAAACATGAATGAAAAATATTCATAAATAAAAATGCTCATGATAGGGTAAAATGCCTTTAACTTTTGGTATTTTGCTTCTAAAATGAGAAGGCATAACAGATTTTGAATGTGGACTTTTCCTGACAGTGATATATTCTTTGCTTCTCTAGTTGTAAATGTAGCCTTTGAAGAATGTGGCCTAATGCTGTCACGCGGGGATTGTAAAAGGAATGGATGAATTTGTAAACATGAAATTTATTAATTCATTAATTTTAGCTGTTTGATAATGCACCAATAGTATGATAGATCTTATTTAAATGTAGCACATTCATTAGTTGCTTTGTTAATATACTACACAGAGGATTTCTGACTTTTGAAAAACTGGCAAACATTCCTATAACAAAGTGTGTGTGACTCTGAGTTTTATTATAATTGGAACCTCTGTAATCATTTTTCTTCAGTGTGTTATACATGCTTAGACTGTCTTAGGCATATAAAAATGTCGGCTTTATTTGCATTAGTGGATTACCTTTGCAAAATAATTGTTGAGACAATATAATCAAGTGTTAATTTGTAGATAAGTTTGCATCTGTAACATAAATTACTTCTCCATGGAAGAGAGTTAAGCTATTTTATACCAAGAGATGCATCTCACTTGCCTGGCATTTGCAGGGTAGGTGATATTCTCTTTAGGTGATTATCCCAGCTTTTCCCCTTTAGAAGTTCAAACCTTAACATTTTAATCGGCTCCGAAGGAAATCTTTCTCAATTATTGCATTTCTGCATGTGATTTAACCTTTTCTGGCTTGTTCAGGGTCATCAGGAGGAGAATCACTAGCTGCGCCCCACTGCCACACTTTCTATCCTCTGGTGGACTGGCGAGTACTCTCACTTCAGCTACTTTTCTCCTTACAGTTACTGTGCTTTCCCGTCATGTGTCACGGTGCCTGGCTGCAGAATCACCAAGCTTACACTTCCCTTCCCCACACATAGCACTGCATACCTTCACCTCTAATTTGCTATCTTTGACCATAAATATGACCCTTAATAAATAGAGTAATATGGGAAGAAGGAAGGGAGTAGTTAAAATTAAGTAGCACCTCAGTTCAAGAACTCAATTCTCTCCACGATTCTGGTTGCAAACCGAACTGGGTAAGAACTGAATCAAATTTGCCTGTAAGCTCAACATTGAACCTAACCACTGGATTTGATTCTGTTTTCATCCAACTCGGTTTGTGGCCAGAATCATGGAAAGAACTGAGCTTGTGAACCGAGGTACCACTATATCTACCCATAAATACTGTTTGAAAAGTAGCATTTCTGACAAGCCTTAGGTAGGAATGACAGTCACTGATCATGTGGCAGGGGGTGACGCTTTGTCCCAGGCTTGGTGACGCTTGTTTCAACTCTGGGAAACCAGACAGTGGCAATGGACAGTTTCTCAGGAAGTTTTACTCTGATCCTTGGAGAGCAGAGGCAGAAACTGGAAGTATCTACTTTTCCAGGAAGTGATCCTAAGGGACCTGGAGAAAGCTGTCCTGTGGACTGGCCCGGAGGGGACAGAGACAGCGGCAGAGCGCGGCGGTGAGGGCAGGTTCTCCAGCCAATGCAGGGCCTGCGTGGTGTCTTGGGATGCAATGTGGGGGTGAGGGGAGGAGCGAAAGAAACTACAGGAAACCTTAAACTCTTTTCTTTCAGTGACCCACCACCACCAGGTTCATACCAATCCAAGACTTCTGTTTATTATTCAAATGTTTGCTTACTGACTCTGCACATTAAGTACTTGAGCTACCATCAGTATTTAGATTTAAAATATACATTTCCAGGTTCATCATTTTATACAATAACTCCCTGAAGAGAGGAATCAAACTTTCATATATTATAAGAAAAGTTAAAGCCATCCAATTTAAAAAGAAAGACAAGAAAAGGGTGAACTGGGGCGAAGATCTTATTAACAGTGAACGGTAACGAATTGGATAAAATTTTATTTTCATTTTTTTGTTATCGTTCCTAAAAAATGAAAACAAACTTATATTCCCCTATAATTTCTCAAAAATCAGCCAGAAAATGCCTATGGGCCAATTAATAACCCCAGTGACAAGTCACCAGTATTTATAAAGTCTTCACGTCTCTTCAGTGAGGGAACATACATGACAGTTGCTTTCCTTAAAAAAGAAACGATCTGAATTTGCATAGTTTCCCATTTATCCCAGTACTTTCCTAGGTTGCCATAGGGAAAACCTCATCACTTCCACCTTCTACCTTGCCACTGAATTCCTGTACTGAAAGCGGAGAAATCAAGGGAGTCCTTGAAATAATTTGGGGACAAAAATAAAGGCAGCACGAATAAAGCAGTGAAGGGGAAATGTGATTGCCATTAATCCATAGGTAGTATAATCCACAGGCATCCGACGAGGTTGGGGTGGAGCCGACCAGGTTTTTAGCTGAGTGATTCGACACACCATGCATTAGTATAAGGAAATCTGACTGCAGGCAATGGCCATAGCGTGTTATGAACTTTATCTGCGAAAAACTGTTACATGCGGTAAGGTACGAAGAGAGACACAAGGATAAGAGCTCAGAACAGGGATCCTCAGGTTAATCGTGAGAATAAAAACAAAACAAATTATTACAGTTACAATACAAGTTTAGCCCAGGGCCGATTTCTAAGGCTGGAGTGATGCTGTTCCTGCCAATTACCGGCTCAGAGCATTTTGGTTGGAAAGTGGATGTGTCCAAGCCTCAAAGCAGGCCACATCTCCGGGTTGGGGAGAAAAGGTTCCCACCGCTGGGTTACAGGAAATAATCCAAGGGTTACATCATTCACTCAGCCTATCTGTACTGAGCACTTCTTAGGAGCAGAGGTCATCCTGAGCCTGGGAATGAGAAGTGATTCTCTGACAACCGGGGTTTATACTTTATTGGGGAATACTGAAAATAAAGGAATAAAGAGATAGATATAAAATATACTGCAGTTATAGTGAGTGCAATAAAGAAAAATAAATCATGGGGAGTGAACAGAGAATGGCAGCAAGTGCACTACTGGGCAAGGCATATAGGTGAGAGTTCCTTGAACAGGAGATGACTTGGATTGAAATCCTAAAGTGAGAAAAAGACTCAGGGAGTTATTTGGAAGAAGATCGGTGCAAAAGAATGAAATAAAAATTTAAGATCCTAGGTGGACAAAACTGTGCTTGTTATGTTTGAGGAACAGAATCAATTCCTGTATAGCCATTATAAATAGGCTGAAGATAGTATAAGTCAAACTTTCCATTTTGTTACAACTAGTAACTCATCAATTTGTGCTTTTCCCTGTTTGCTTACTTACATTTGTAGAGGCTTTTGAATTTTCTTTCATGAAAAGAGCCTCATACAGACAAAACAGATTGACTAATCCTAATTTTACCTAGTGACTATGTATGTATGCAGCTTATAACCGATCTAAGAGAACTAATCATGATTTTAGGAAGGACAACAGCTTCAACATCAAATTACATTTTATGAATGAATTGCCATAATAGCAGAATACCTAAGCCTTCAACAAGAAGATTTATATGGTGTGGCATGATTGCTTTTAAACACAGGCAGCAGGGCATTTCCAAGAAACATTACATTAAAATTTTTAATCACACTACTCATGATCAATGCACGCCTCAAAGTTTCAGACTGTTGCTGTGCACAGCCTGAATAAAAATTGCAGTTTAGAAAATAGTTCATAAAATCATCTGCATCTGTTTTACCTTTGCTGGAGATTAAAATCAAGGTCTACTCAAAGTATTTGCTTAGCAATAAAATTAGGGCATTTCCTTTTTTCCATGTTTGAGGATTTTTTATTCTCTCTGAAAGAGACCTAAAGTCAACTAGATTCTTGATTCCACTATTCCTCAAATCAGGAGACTAGAAGATACAGGCTAGCATACCTCTGGAGATTTTCTTTTTTAGACTTGAGGTTCAGATGTAAAAAAGACTTTTGAGGAGTGCAATGTTAGGTTACAGCTTTCAAAGCACTGATGTGTGGAACAAGTCTCTGGAAAAGCCTGGACAGCAAGGGGACACCACAGCACCCACGAGAGTGAGGTGAGTAAGCAAACCCTTTGCTTTTAAGATGGTCTGCAACTCACACCCAAGACTTCACATGCACAGGCCACTGATCGTCACCCATGAGCTTGTTTCAGAGAAACATGGATCTCATCTGAAGGACTATTGTAATCGACTTGATCAAGACTCTTTTGTGTGCCTCTGGTAGAATAAATAAACTTATTGTCTTTGGCAGTTATGGAATTAGATCAAATGAATATATTATAATACATACTCACAGATGTAGAATACACAAATGAAAATTTTAAAATATTTATCATCATTGTTTTATCCTTTTGTTGTCCACTCAGAAAAAAGCAAAACTTTGAAGGCTTAAAAGTATTTGCCCAATCAACAAAGGCAAAGAGGCTCTATTTGTGAAAACAGTGGAGAGAAATTTAAATAAAATTTTTGAAGTCATGCATTTTTTTCTTCCCACTCAGTGAAGGGCATGATCCTTTTCCAGATGAATTCTCAGCTTGTTTCAGATAAAAACCGCTAAGGGATGTACAGTACATGGGATTTGGAAAATTATCCTAGTTGAAGCTATAAACTAGAAGGAAATAAATTAAACTGTATACTTCCCAGTTTCTGAACCCTAGATTGATTCTACTATTACTATGGGTGGTGACAGTGAAAGAAATGAATACTATTCTTGTGAGTATTGGAACTGCTCTAACATGTAACCCCAAAACAAATAGCACTAACAGTAAACCAGTTAATGTTGTATCTTGCATGAGAGAACAAGTTTTTAAACTCATTTTCTTTGAGTTTAGTGTTTAGGCTAATGAGCCTATATGACTTATATGATAATGTTAAATTTCTTCTCATTTTGGGGAGAAGAAAAAACTACTTGGGAAGTAGGTATTTGTACTGCAAATTTTGAGAAGGCTTGGCTTATGAAAGTCTCAAACCAAAACTGAATGCTGTCACATTTTAATGCAGAGCAACACTTCTAATCTAAATGCATCACACAGGAGCAGAACAGCATGCAAAAATCATACAATCTCTGTCAATAGCTCCGAAGACAAATTGAATCACTTACCAAAAACCAAACAAACAATGGCATTATAAGGGAGTATAAAAAGTTCACTGAATGTGTTTTCCCTTACTGGTCAAATAAACATGGAATGCACTTCAAGTGTGGATGTTCCGTGTCCCTAAAATGTGCTTTCAGACGCACGGCCTGGAAACTTCCACAATACGAATACTGACAATAAAGGAAATGTGAGTCAAGTATCAGCTAAAAAAATGTTACAACCTGGACATGTAAGAACAGCTGGAACATTTTAACTGCAAGCTCCAAAAATTTCTCCTGTGACAGAGTAAAATAGCTTATAAGAGAAAGAAAAAAAAATGAAATTTTATCTCATTTTGGTCTCTTGGAAGGAAAAACATCATAGCACCAGTTTAAACTGAGATTTGTCCTTCAGGAAATACTCTTTTACATTTTGGTGCATAGGTATTTTGACCTATGGAAGAATGGTTTTTCTTAAGACTATGTGTGCCAATTACATAGTGATTTAACTGAAAATACATATTCAGAATTTCAATAGTAAAGGAGTATGTTATGTTAAAAACAGCTGATAGCAAAATAAAATATATTCATGTCAAATTGGTTTATGTCTTCTATCATTATAGGTGTGCTTGGATTATTTCCCTAGAAAATTATTTCTACTTAACAAGAAATTTTTATGAGGTTCAGAAAATACAGCACACTTTTATATTCAGTTTGAGAAAATTTCAATTCCACAATCATCCATATGAAATGCTTTATGAAATTAAGTGTGCTGTTTGTGATAGACTCAAGCTACTATAGGTATATCAGGGGACTAGAAGATACAGGTAAGAATACCTCCAGAGATTTTCTTTTTTAGACTTGAGATTCAGATACAAAAAAGACTTTTGTGGAGTGCGATGTTAGGTTATAGTTTTAAAAGCACTGATGTGTGGAACAAGAAGAACCATATATATATGGCATGATTCAGAGAAACCATAGAATTAAAGTGAGGTTAAATGTTGTATTTGCACTGTGTTCTATCAGATGCCCCAATAACTGACTCATCTTGATGTGATCTCCCTAAAAATTGGAGAAATTTAGCAATTGGTCTATGTCTATTTAAAAGAAAGATTTAATTTGAGGATCTCATTTAGAGATTCAAAAATATTTTTGTTTTACTTGAAAAGCACAAAAGAAAAATATGGTCATTTCCCTAGAAGTAGTGCTCTGGAACAGGGCGTGGATAATCTCGGGTGAAACCAGTCCAGGAGCAGCTCTGGGGTACAGGGTTACTTGATGATGGCATTCAGAACACAGGTTGAGGCAGACAGCTGTTCTCAGTGGTGAGTGAAACCATGAATGTAACTTTCCAGGCAACTGGAGGAAGTAGGTCAGGCCGATTCACCGATTCAGAGCCCTGGACAATTCAGCACTTCGGACAGTTCCCAAAGCATGGTCTTCCATCTGGTCCTTAACCTTTGCGTCCTTAACTTTTAGAGTCCCAGACCTACTCACTATATTCTACCTGGTACCGTTTCCCGTCTCCCAAAAGAATGATGTCCAAAGAGCTCTTTGGCTTGTGCATCACACAAAACCTTCATCTTCAGTACCAATGTGAAACATCGCAGCATAGTTTGTATTACTTGGAATTATGCCAGGTTCGTGGCCTGGCTTTGTTCTATTAATCAATTCTGGGTTATAAACAGATTTTTTTAGTAATATAATTCATTATGAAAAGGTGAGGATGAAATCATCCAAGTCAGGGAAAAACATCCCTTTATCACAACCAGGTCATCTGGGCCGTACCAATGTGTGGTCATTCAGCAATTGTCCAATAGTGACTGAAATGAGGTATTCAGCTGGTGAGGTGGGTGGAAGAGAAGACTTTAAGAACCAGTGACAATTTCGCCTGGGGCCGTGTAGCATAACTGTGGATGCTAACTAAAGCAGGTCACGCCTTCTGTGCAGGCTCCGGTAAGTAATAGAATGGCTCTTTTGGAGTAAGATCTTTGACCCAATTTTCAAGAAGTAGAACTACAATCAGGACAATCCACTTGATTTCTAGTCAACAAAATAATGGGCAAATTCATTTGAGTTATATTTTTTCATTAGGATTAAAATTAGAATAACTGACAATGAAACAAAAATGTATGCCTATTAAATGCTTGAAGGAATACATTATTCCTTCATGACTACTTTGTGAGTGGGTGCTTCTTTTTGAGAACCAAGTGGTGGGAATGAAGCACAAAAACAAGAAGACTTGGTTATTCATTGATAAGCAGCTAAACCAGATATTTTATAAAGGATGCCTTTGATCTTTGCTGCTAAGAAAAGGGAAACCATTGTCAAGGTACATTTTGGGAGGCATGTGGGATGGACGAACAGGACAGGAGACACCTTTTTCTTTTTAGTTGCATTAGTAGCCTTGTTGTTCTGGGCTGCAGATTGGATTTTTGGGAGCTCCTTTTAGTTGTAAAAGGACCCCATATTGTCAACCAAAGGTCTACTACCTTAGTGCTGCAAGTAACTCAATCCCTTCTTATTTTCTTTGGTATATGCATGAAATACTGCAGATGGACTTTCCAGTCTGCTCAAGGGTTCTAAAGAAGTGAGGGGAGAACGCAAAAGCCAGGAGAGAAGTGAGCAAGGACCAGCGCACTACAAGAGGGAAAGCAGGTCAGATAGAGTGACCTGACTTTCATTAGAGCATCAGTCAGCCAGGTTGATGCTGTGAAGGCCTGACAAATGTCAAAGCTCTCACTCAGGACTGCTTTTGTCCAGTTGAGTAGCACATGACTGACTCTGTACATTCAGAAAGCACCACCAGCAGAAAAAGCAATGCCTATCTTTCTGCAGTTCCTTAAGTGGTAGTTCTATGACCAGCACTGCAGGAATGCAGTGGTTTTTATTGGAAAGTGAATGTTACTGGATTCTTAGCTATAGTTGTAAGAAAACCTGAAGATCCAGAGATTTGAGAATCTTTTCCTGGTGGCTCTCCAAATTGGCTCTGTGATCAGAGGAAAGAGATTTGCCTTTATCTATATACACACTTTGTTATCTGTAAATAATGGCATTGGTATCACCGATGAAGTCACATTTGGAAATTAGTCTTATTACACAACACTCAACTGTATGTACTCTGGAGGTGATAAAAGAGTTGGCACCAACCCCAGCAAAGTGTACTCTCAGTACTCAAAAGATGTTTAAAGAAGAATCAGGCTGATTTACGATGGCTTACAAAACTTGGTAATGTTTACTTGGCTTCAGAATATTGACTTCAAAAATTAAAATGGAATCTGAAATTTGACCTAAGCTATATTCAAAATACTGATATTAAATTTCATGACATCAAGTTTAAGAAAAACAAAAAATTTTATATAAATGTTTGGCTTGATTTTTTCAGCTTATATATTCAGTTTGACTAAACAGTCTTTATTTTCATAAATAAAATTTAAAAAGTCGTATTGTTAATCAGGCGGCTCTTGGAATGATTCTGTATGTTAAGTCATTGGCTTTTCACTACACAAATAGTATATTTAAATAAGGTAATTAAATGCAATGTATTACTATTGTTAGACATGCAAACTAATGACTATTGCTGTCACGAAACCCATCAGAAAATATTTTATAGAATTTATTGCTTATTTACTCTGCTTATTTGATTTATTTTCTATGATTTATGCACAGAACACTTTCATGCGTAAATTAAAGCAGCTTTCCATGATCAACACATCTCGTTCATTTACAATGTTTTAAATTAATCCCTACTATCTTTTATCCTCAACAATATAATGAAGACATAATACTTACACACAAGATCATTTCCTGAATATTTTTACCAATGTTCTGGAAATGTGACAATAAACAACTAAATGTCTCAGCCATAATTTTGACAAATGTCTCAGTCTAAATTATTTTAGGAATGCTAAATAACAGAAGAAATTTCAACACTTTTAGCAACCTCAAAATACTAATTTTGTAAATAGCTATAGTCCACAAAATTCTGTAACTAAGAAAATGGAGGGCCAAATTGTTAACTGTCAAACTCAACTTATTTTATGCAAGTTGCTAGAATTCAGTTAGATGAGCTAAATTATCATTTATTCCTGGGAATACAGTTCAGCGGCACAGTGTCTGCCTGGCAAGTGTGGGGTCATGAGTTCAATCCCCATTACCAAAAAAAAAAAATTCATACAAGTTTTGATTTTAATATCACTCATTATTAATTACAGTTCTGTAAAACTAGATACAACTTTGAACTTAATAATAGTATATGTGCATATGAATTACACAAATAACTATGAAATAGGAAAGAAGGGCACAGTTTTCTACTCAGTTATGCTAAAATCTTATCACACACGCACAGATACATAGTTTCATCAAACACAAACCAAATGCAGGCAAATGTTACATAAATTGTACAAATGTGCTCATATCAGCACATTATTATTTACTTTTACTTTTCAGCGCTGTTGTTTGGCCTTTTACAGCTATACTACAAAGTTACCATGATCGTATGTAGAGCGACTAAAGCCACATTAGGATTGGAAGCAAATTCTGGGTCATATGATGCGCTAGCCTCCTTTCCACTGAAGCACACTTTTCAGATTGGAGGCGTTGGTTTCCTTTGTTGTTCCTAATCTGGCTCAAGTACGCAGGGTGATGTGCTATTACAGTGGAATTTAGGAATTCATCTGCAGATGACATTTTCCTGTCCCATCATTTTGCAAGGGAGGCCAGTGAAGGCAGCCAGGGAGAGGAGCGAGTTGAGAATATCACACACAGATATTGACAGGACTGGACCTGCACCCTCGCCAACTCTCTAGTGGAGGCGACCTAGAGGTAGAGACACTTTATCTAGAAGATCACAGCTCAGCCTCGGGAGACAATCACAAGGACACTTCAGTAGGTATAAATATACATTTTTCTCTCAGCATTTTAAGAGTGGAATTAATTCAGATGTACTTACATTTGCTTCCAAAACTGTCTTATTAAAGCTCTCAAACCAAAACCAGCAGCACATTGCTAATCTAGTGTTTTCATATATTTCAATCAAGTAAAAAGTAAAGAGACACAGCAAGGGACAGATTTCTCAGGAAGGTGTGCTTACCTTCATAAGTCCCACTTTCTAGGAGAGCACCGCTTTTCTCCAATTCCATAAAATCTTCCACAGTGATGAAAATGTAGTCCACTCCAGGGACCTCGCCCTCCTTATGTGGCCTTGTGGTGCCTGAAGAAGGGAAATTAAAAACAAAAGAAAGATGCTCAGTGATTTGCTGCTGAACTTTAGAAATACCACCGTACTTCTGAATATGCAAGCACATTTGTTCCTACATCACGTGAGCTAGCAGTTTGCATTTGCCCTTCTGTTTGTTTGGCAACAGGAAGTGGCAGGGGGTAAAGATAAAAGTAAATACACAAAGTGGTTTTTCTCCATAAATCTTATAAAGAGTTTACTGATATGGAATGGGGCTGCCTAGGGTTTTCGGTGAAAACTGCAGACCATTGGGCCCCTTTTGAAGAGGTGGTTTGAACAGCAGCCCAGGAGTCTGCAAGCTCAGCCAGTGCCATATTCCACTCCCACGCATGACCCCCTATTGTTCGGGACAGAGCTGTGCTATGGCATAAAAGACAAGGGAAAGTAGAAGTCCTAGCAAAATGTCATTTTATCTTTATAGTTTCGTGACCTGATTCCTTTGGGGGAGATTATCTGCTGAATTTTATTTGTTAATTTTGCATCCAAAATAACTCACGTTAGACTTAGAGTCGTAAGATTTTTACCCTTGCGATTTAATAATTGGAACTGAGCAATAATTAAGATTGTTACAGAGGTAACACAACATCTAACTTCATAGGAGAAGGTTTTCCTCGGCTTCATTATACCTCGCTGCTGTGGCCTTCATTTCTTCCTTCATTACAGCTTCTAATTCTGACTGAACTGGGAGGTGACACCCGACAAGGTTGGTACGTGGGGCCACTGCTCCTGCTCCACTTACAGAGCGCCCAGCTGATGACGACGGCTGCTCAGCCTGTGTCTGTCCAGCTCTCCTGGGGAAAGCAGCAGCCAGGATTGGTGTCCAGCTCCTGGAGCTCGAGCTGGGACACAGAGGAGTAAAACTAACCAGACCTGAGAGTCTGGACAGGGTTTTTTTTTTTTTTTTTTTTTGGTATTGGGGATTGAACTCACAACCTTGCACTTGCCAGGCAGGCGCTTACACCACTGAGCTAAATCCCCGGCCTGTCCAGCTTTTAAATGTTACCTGTGTAGGGCACTTTACAGGGTCAGACTGCTGTGTGCACAATGCACCCATGCAAAAAGCATGAAGAAATATACAGAGGGCAAACCTAGAAACACGCTGGTACACTGGCAGGTTTCTTCATATTTAAATATCTCCATATTGTTTCTATACCAAACAGAAGAGTATTTGGAATTCTTAAAATTTTTTTCAATTTTAAAAACGAATAAACAAAAATAGGATAAAGATACTGAATTTTAAAAAATAGGATATTAACACTAGTTAATATATTGCATATTGTTATCTTGAAAGTAATTGTTCAGATTACAAGATTTAGGCATGAAAAAAATGATCAAGCAATCAGTGAAAACACAAACTGTTCTTTCTAATGAACAGCGATCAGTAGTATAGTTATCTATCCTGTATATATTTACATATACACATATATATGTATACATATGCATATGCATAATCTTTCCCCTTTTTTTCTTTTCTCCTTCCCCATCCCAGTTGTTCTTCTCTTTTGAGTACTTTCTTTCCCTTTTGTTTTCATAATACATATTGTACATTTTGGATCTTCTTTACTCTTCTTTTTTCACACTTTTACATTTTAGTTTTACTCTTTGAATTTAAAATCTTTATCAATTTTATCAGGAAAATGGGTGTTTAGTTTTTTTTCTGGTTCAAAGTTGAACTGCAAATGAGGAGCATAAACCAATGTCAGGATATATGATGTGTTTGGAAAGCTGATTCAGTGTAAAAAATTTTGTCAAATACATTTTTAAAGATGTGAACCCACTATTTCCTAAAATTAAATTGTACAACACTTCTTTGGGAACTGCAAAACACTTTTTTCCTATAATCATGTTTGATGACTTCCCCCAAATTTGTTATTTTATCTGGTTTAACTGAGAATTTCCTACTCCTTTTAAGCTGCAAAATATAATCCTCCCACACCTAGTACACACAATGTTGTCAAATTAATGTTTCTATGAGAACCTTAATTTTCAATATCCTGACTTTTATGTATTTAACCCTTATGAATTAAAAGGGCATAAACAGGTTTTTTGGCAATTTGTTTTTTGGTTTATTTATATTTAGAATACACTCTAATTGTTAAGAAAAAACCACATAACAAAGATTCAATTTTCCTTACTAATTTATTTGCACATTTCAGAAGTTACATGCTTTGCCCCACAAACTGCTTGCAGTCTGGTAATGTATTCCGAGCACAGTGTGCACACAAGATCCCACGCTTGAGGGCAATTTCCAGGGATGCTGACATTTCTGGAGCAACTCCTGGTCCTAAGCCCTATGAGCATGTTCATGGTTATGCTATTCCTGGTGTGCAGAGTGTTTTTACATCTCTGCCTTGCCCTTCAGACCTCTGTGCCCGATTTCTTCCCTTGGTGATACATCAATGTCAACTGGCGCTTTTGACCCTCCTGTGAAGGGCCTGCTTGCTAACTGAGAAAGCTCTCTTCCCAATCTTGAAAGCTACAACCTTGATCTCTGACATCAATCTCACATGCTCTTTTCTCTTTCTGTTCTAATTATGATTTCTACTTCCTTGATCTCTTCATTTTTCCTCATGTTTCCTGAACCTGGCTTCATTTGCTTACCTGACTGCTACGGGACGAGGAGCTATCAGGAGCCTTTGCATTCCTTTAGTTCCCCTTCACCATATCCCCACTCTGAATCAGCCCCAAGTTCACTCCTTCACTGGAGCTGCTACAGAAAACTGTAAGCTTTCACTGACAAAATACTCTGCATATTCAGCTTATTTAGTCAGTTTGGTTCTACGGACTCTTAAGATTCCTTGTACATGTCTTTTGATCTCTCTGTCACACACCCACCATTTCCAATACTCAACTGTTTTGACTTTCTCCAGGAGTCATGAATGAACTCCATCTTTTCTGGGTAAAGTAAGAGACTATATGGAATCAAATTCCATAACATTTTCTAATTTCCATTTTCCTTACTTACATTACCTTCATATTTTCTCTTTTCTTCAAAACTAACACTTGATTGGAATCGCCCACCTATTTTCCTGAGATAAATGCCATCTTTGCTTCCTTTTAATATTTTGTAATTTTTAAAATCAAAGTTACACATACAGATATTTAAAACTCTCAAACAGTCCTATAAGGCTAGTTATTTTTTGACAGAAAACCTCCATCACTCCCCACCACAGAGATACAGACAGATACACAGACAGACATATAGACACACATGCATTTTCTTTTATTCAGGAGCATATGTGGTCAATACTTACAACTGACTCTTTTGGTTTGACTTCACATGTGTTAGGAATACTGCTCTTTTGCTTTAGTGATTACATCTTAATTTTCCAGTACAGAAAATGAGGATTTTATTCTAGTTGGTGCACAATTCTATCCTCCCGTGTATACCACTTTCTCTTTTCCTTTTCCCATTCTTCCATAGGGGGAAAAAAAACACATATTAAGTGAATACTTATTAGTCACCTTTCTAGTTGTTGAGACAAAACACCTGATGTGGCTTAAAGGGGGAGAGATTTAATTTGGGCCATGTTTGCAGGAAGTTCAGTCCATAACTGGCAGCTCCAACATCATGGCGGAAGTTTGTAGTGGGGCAAAGCTGCTTCGTTTATGGCAGCCAGGAAGCAGAGTATGGGAACAGTGCTGGTGAGGAAAGCACGGGGAACCACACACTGACCCCAAGGACACGCCTCCATGATCCACTCAAGAAGTGTGCCCAGCCCCCAGGCAAATCCGAAAGCCATTCAGATCAGGAATCCACCATAACCATCACATCCCACTGCTTGTCAACCTCACACCTGAACACATCTCCTTACGCCACACTAATCTCCCAATAATGATGCCAATACAATGCAATAATTCCACCTAACTTATTACAGCTATTCTGAGTACAAACAGAAACAACAATCCTTCCCCCAAAGTCTCAAGAGTTACAAATTTTTCAATAGTTCAAGTCAAAGTCTCTTCTGAGACACAAGAAAAACTTTTAGCTGTGAATCTCTGTTAAAAAAAAAAAAAAACAAAAGTCAAGCTACATAGTTCTAAAGTACAATGGTACAAGGCGAACATTTTCATTCCAAAAGGGAGGAACAGAAAAGAATTTGACTAAAAGACAGAAATCCAGCAGGCAAACATTAAGTTCTTGTCTTGCTTACTTTTCTCTCATCACTGAGACAAAATACCTGATACCCAAAATTAGCGAAGGAAAGGTAATTATTTAGCTCACAGTCTGTGGAGGTTTCAGTCTAAAATCAACTAGCTCAACAGTTCATGGTGGTAGAAGACAGCAAAAGCAACAAGAGCAAAAAGCGGGAGGAGACAGACAGAGTAAGCCTCTTTCCCTCCCTTATATTTCATGCAGGCTACCCACCCCGGGTTGGGTGTAGCACTCACCTCCATAATCCCAGCATTGGACCATGAATC
The DNA here is from genome assembly GCA_004363535.1 of Dasyprocta punctata. Lineage (NCBI taxonomy): Eukaryota > Metazoa > Chordata > Mammalia > Rodentia > Dasyproctidae > Dasyprocta > Dasyprocta punctata. Next base: position 22,344 of record RJWM01001950.1, on the reverse strand, counting down.
AATCACAAACCCTAGAAGCCCACCCCTGTGCATGCATGAGGCTTTGGAGGGACATCCAGACACAAACTGTAACAGCCCTGTGTCTCCATATCCAGCACTGGGGCACATAGTGCTGGGATGTGAGTTCCAGAGGGCTAATATGGGCAGCTCCACCCCTATGGCCTTGCTGCTTGCAGCCCACACGGCCTCTTATCCTGCTCTGTCTCTGTTCACTGCCTTCAGCTTTCTTCAGCAGATGTTTCATGTTCCTGGCATCTCAAAATTCCTGGGGCTTCTACCACACTGTTAGCTTCATTCCCACACCTTCATGTACTGACCTCTCAGGGTCTCCTTGCCTGGCCTCCCAAGTCTTCCTTCGAAATCGGGGTGGAAGCCTCCCACCCATGGCTCTTGTGTTCTGTATGCTGATAAAACCAGCATTGTATGGACTATGCCAGGTCTGTTTTCAGCAGAATTAGTATCCTGGTCCCTTTGGACCATGGCAGCAGCATCTTATGAGTACTTGAATGATTAAGGATGGCAAAATGAATACAGGGGAACAATTCCCTAGGAGGCAGGAAGGCGCTCTTCTCAAATACAAGCTTTAAATTTTGCACCCTTGAGCCTGCGATGCGTGGGGTCTTGCTGATCTCTGAGATGCCCTCAGGCTATCTTCCTTAGTGTCCCTGTACAATGCACTTGATTCCTTTCTAATGTAGGAAGTCTTTCCAGCAATCACATCCCTTTAACTTTACATAGTGTTCCTTCCTGTCCAACATTTAAGTTTTTTTTACATTTTTGTACTCTGTGTTTGGCCCCTTATTTTCACGATACATATGGCTAAAAGCAGCCAACACTATCCATACCACAGCCTAAATCTGAGCTGCTCTGAAATTTCACCTAGCAGAACAATTGGCCGGCTGCCCCTTTAGCTCAGTCTCCTGTGAAGTCTCAGGACACAGACAAAATGTAGACGAATTTTCTACCAGATTTTAACATACATGGCCTCCAACTTAACTGAAGTTCTTGCTTCCACTTGAAACCTACTGAACCTGGAACTTACGGGTCACATTCCTGTCAGCATTCTGTTCTTCCAAGCCTGGCCAGACTCATCTTTCAGGTTCTGCTTACATCATTTTAGGCTTCTTTCATGGAGAATCTCCAAACTTTTCCGGATTCCTCCCATAAACCAATTCCAAAGGCTCCTTAACCACATGGTCAGGTACAATCACAACAAAGTCCTGACTTCTATGGTACTAATTTTGTGTGTTAATCAGTTTTGTCCTTACTAAGACCAAATACCTGACACACTCTATACAAAGCTCATGGTTTCATGGGATTCAGTCCTTAATTAGCTGACTCCAAGGCAGAAACATCACGGTGGAGCAAAGCCACTAAGTTTATGCCAACTGGGAAGCAGAGCAGGAGAACAGTCCCCGAGAGGAAAGCAAGGGATCACATGCAGTTCCTAAGGCCAAGCCCCCATGAGCCACCCAGGCACACACAGAAGTGTGCTTTACTAGCTCTCTGGCAGATCAGAAAGCCAATCTTGCTGGCAATCCACCCTCACTGCCACCACTACTTGATGTTCACTTCAGTGATATTATACAAATTTGTCCCCAGCTGGACTATGTAGTCCCTTTTCTTGATTGTATAACTTTTTGATTACTTCAGATTCGTGTTTTGAATTCTAATTTCCCATATATTAATCATGAATTCAATTAATGAACTCTTCCCTTGTTAAACAAATCTCCTCTCAAAATATGCAAGTATGTGTAGTGTTTCATCAAGTTTCTCATGGCACCTGCTAATCTGCCCCTTCCTGGACTACATTGCTTTGCCACACAGCTGCCACCCTGGGAGCATCTGTCACTGCCTTGAACTGGATATTGTCTTGCCCAGATCCCAAGCCTATTTTTGTGGTCTCTAGCCTCATTTTGGCAGAGCACATTTGTCAGAAGCTTCCTATCAAAGGTAGCAAGGAAGCGCTACTGTTCTGAGACTTTGCATATTCAAAAATGTCTTTATTCCACCTACACAGGTGGCACATCTGACAGCACTTGAGCAAAATATCATAATAAAAGTGTATTTCACCATCTCACTCTCTGTTCATCTTATCATCTTCTCACTGCTCTTCCACTCATCCTGGATTGAAACTTTCCCTCCCAGTGGCTTTTGAATCTTCCCTGACTGTGCCATTCCATCCCCAAATACGTGGCAAGTTCTCTGCCCTGTAACTCCTCAGTGTCACTGTTTCCATCTGCACTATATCTGATGCAAGCACTGCCCACCTGGACCAGGTGACAGCTGTGTCACTAGCGTGCCTGCTTCCCTCTCTTAGTTAGCCCCTTCCTGATTAGCCCCACAAGGCATGAGGTTGCATGTTCTCTCTCTATCTGCTAAATCTACTCAGTCTCTGTCAAGACCGTTGTTTGAAAAGCCAGGGAGAGGAAAATACTGAGAGTTAAAATGAGTCAGGAGAATTTCCGAGCCTCCTATTGACAAAAAAAGAGTCCCTGTCACCACGAGCCAAGTTCAGACTTTCTTTACACGACTTGCCATGGTGGACATGGGAAAGGACATCATTTAAGAATTTTCTGCTGACATTTGAGAAATGTAAATCAAAACTCCATTGAGTTTCTACCTCATGCCAGTAAGCACAGCCATGATGAAGAATACAAAAGATGAAAGTGCATGGGGGAAGTGAAGCCTCCTACACTGTTGGTGGGACTATACACTGTGGAAATCAGTATGTAAATTCCTCAAAATACTAAACATAGAATTGCCATTTGATCCAGCTGTACCACTTTTTCATACACTCCAGAAAGAATTAAAATCAGCACACTACACTGATGTATGCACATCTGTGTTAACAGAGGCATAATTTCTAATAGCCACGCTATGAAAACAACCTGCTGTCCACTCAACAGGCACAGTGGAATATTACTCAGCCATAAAGAATGAAATCATATAATTTACATGCAAATGGATAAAATAGCAACTATCATGTTGAGTGAAACAAGTCAGACTCAGAAAGCTACATTCCATGTGTTTTCTCTAATGTGAGAAGCTAAATAAAGGCAAAGAAGAAAGAAATGAAGAGAGGAGACATGATTAAACAATCTAGGACGTAGACTTTTGGAGATGGTGAAGGGACAGGGTAAGAAAGGGAGCTAATAAGGCAGAAAAAATCAAGTTATATTTTTAAAAGTTTAAAAAGTACTTTTACTTATGCAATAACTTCCCTATGGGCCTCCATGGCGTCACTCTCATCTCTCTCGCTAACCTAAAATTTCCACCATTATAATTACATTAGTTTAGATGGAAAAGAAATTTTATTTATTCATTTATCTAACAACACTGGGAGGCAACAGGAGAGCCACAGAGAGCTTGGTTCTATTTTAGGAAGACTCACTAAGTTCTTATGAAATTTCACTTATGTCACATATTGCTTAGTTTAGCTTCAGTTATCTGACTTAACACACTGGTGGTCAGTACAGATGTTGAACTTTTGGAGTTATTTTCATAAATATGACTGCACATAATGGCTCTGAGGACTGGATATGTGCCTGCACAGACATTTATATATCAGCCCTCGCTTTTAATAGTAGATGGAAGCATAGTGTGCTAAAAAGTTTTTCAGCATTAAAGTTCAGGACATCTGCTTTCCTCTTTTGTTTTAATGTCTTATGTATGTGACACGGGATTAAAACATTATTTATTTGATCATCAGTTTTTCTTAGCATGCACTAAGGTAAATAATAGATATTAAAGGCATTATCAAAAGGACGTACATGAATGTCATGCCAACAATATCCATATTCCTCTTTAGAAATATTAATGGTCCTATTGAGAATATTACAATTTTAACAAATATTATTGATGGTATATTATTTTGAGAAAGTTCTTATGCCAAGAGATACAAATTTCCTTTTTAAAAATCTGAGTGCAAAGAAACATAATTAAAGATATGAGCACATTTTCCCCAATGGAACACTAAATTGTGGTATACAGCATCGTAGGTATTACTTACAAAGGCCTTTCTTATCTTTCATTAGACAGACACATGAAATAGTTGGAGCCCATAGCCCAGGATAAAAGAGTTTCATGTCATTTGCTGAATCAATTGAAAAGTGTGAAAATGCTCATAAAACCTGATTAGCAGCTCACTTAATTTTACCCAAAGGTATAGCATCTTCAACAACAAGCATCAGAAAAAACAATTTTACATCTATCTGCCCAGGAAGAAAAGATATTAGTGTTAACTAAGTTGGAATATAGAGGCTGAAAAAAGAAAAAGCAATTGGATATTTATGGACACCTCTTAGAAAAGTAATATGATTCTAAAAATAAGGCAAATGCATGTGAAATGAAATGAAGTGTCGTACAATGGTACTTTGCAGCTAAAGGTAATTAATATCTAGACTGAATAAGCAGTTAAAGTGAATTTCCTGAAATGGTTACTTACCTTATTTTTATGCTGAAATAATTATAGCTGCTTTCCCAACTCAAAAGATTGTGAATAGAGAGTTGATATGCGGCAAGACTCAACAGTAATAGCACGTAATCAGGCAGCTTAGGACCAGGATGGGACATGGGAGGGTAAAAGAAACATAGGTGACTCATCCTACAGCTGATGCCAAAGCTCACCTTCTCTCACTGCTCTTTCATGTATGGTTGGGATTTTTCTAAGTGCTACATAAAAAATCCAAAGTAATTTTTCTTACCCAAATGGTGGCTCATATACTTAACTCTGTAATCTCCAGACCACTCTTTCAAAGGAAAAATAAATAAAATGGAAGGAGAGGAAATGTTAGAGTTGAGTCTTTGTTTTATCTCCTAATGTGTAATTTCTTTAAAAAGAAAGATTATTTATTAATTGCTAAATTAAGTACTGTACGAATAATATCTTCATCATTAGGTAATAAAAGCATATGGTACTTATGCTCAGAAGACATCTGAAGAGAATGAATTCTCTCCCAAAAGATTTGCTTACTGATAAACAGTGAAAGCACATGAAAGCCACTTGTCATTTTGTTACCATGGCAACAGGGGTGCCAATGGCTTTTCCTTCCTGCTTTTTAAAATGAAGGAATATTTCCCCTTTTGTCTTAGGGAGCAATGAACATGACATTTGTGGTGAATGCAATTCTAAAGCACATTTCCTCTCAGCTTTCTGATATTTCATAATTCTGTAAAAATACTTCTTAAAAGTCCCAGGTTTACAGAAAAACAGTGTTACCGAGACGACAGTTCAGGGCTTTAATGTCCTGTATTATGATCCATTTTGATGTGCTGAAAGTTCCACAATGCCTGTTGCATGGGCAGGCACCCAGTACTTATTTGCTAAAGAAACAGACTTGGAACTGATCATTAATAGTCAAGGTATTCTAAGCTGATGGGTCCCTGTGTGAGAATCTGAGACACTGGATTCCCTACTTCTGAATGTGTCTCTACAGTCCCTCTATCTTCCTGGTGTTTCTCAACTGCAGACTGGAGGAAATAAGACTTGACAGCTAGGGTGATTTCCCCTGGACTCGACCTTTAATTAACTCACTCTTAGATTCCTGAAGACACTTCTTTGGTTTGTCAGTTACTCATTAGCAAGTGTGAACACCATCACCAGATTTGTGTGTCTGCCTCCACTGCAATATTCATAAGATCCTTTTGCTGACGCCTCCAGTCAATTTTCACATAACTGGCTTAGGTCTTGGATTTTATTATGTTTATTGTTAAACACATAAAATCTAGAAGTATGGTTTTACACAGACAAAGAGCTAAAGTAAGCAAAGCAAATAGCATGGTTTTAATCACTGAATCTAATATAGTAGTTTATAAAGTAACATGAACTTTATAGATTTTATGTTACTGATGGGGTAGATTAAACAAGGGATTTTTTAAAAGCAAAGCCTGCAATGATTCAGTTTTAAATCTACCTGCTAGGCATAAGAGTTATTAATAGCCTCAATAAAAATTATTCATGGTTTATTTTATTTTTAAAATTTAATTAAGTTTATTGGTATAATTTAGGTATATATGATGATCACATTCATCATAGGGATTTTGTACCTGTACATAATATACCTTGATTTGTTTTTTCTTTCCCTCCCATTCCTGTCCCCTCCCTTTAAGTCCTCTTCCCTTCCTTATTTACACAGTTTTGTTTCCATTTTATCCTTCTTTTCTCATATTTTTCCTGTCTTCCTTCCCCCTCCCCCCTTTCCTTTTGAACAATTTCTTCCCATTTCACCATATCTCTTGTACAATTTAGTTCTCATTTATTCTCTCGGTTTCTCACACCTGCAAGACAGTGCGATATTTACACGTGTGTGTCTGATGTATTTCACTTAAGAGTATGGTCTCAAGGTCAATCCATTTAGCAATAAATGAAATAAGAGACTTGTAGATCAAACATGCACGTTTTTAATAAGAGACTGAAGATCTGGCAAACCCCACTTTTCAAATGTCAGTAGTTATTTTTACTTATTTTTCAGACTGTGTATTGCTCTAAACCTCAATAATTACCTCAAAACTCATCTTCTGAAACAGCAGGCTGGTAACTATTGTTCAAAGCAGCACTGACATATGCCAACCATGTTAAGTATCTTTCAGAAATGGAGGGCTTATTTAAAAAGAAAAAAAACATCCCCTTGAAGGTCTTGGATGGAAAGGTTCATATTATCCTCACACAGGCCACGGATTAAGGTTTTACACTGTCACAGTTCAGGGGGAAGCAACCTTGGTCCCCAGACTCAGGATGCACCCGGACCACACGGAGGCCTCAGGCCACACAGCTGCTGCCCCCTCTCCCTTGAGTTTCTGGCCAGCAGGCCCGTGGGGGAGGTGGGGACCTGCATTTCCAGCAAGTCCTCCAGTGACACTGCAGATGCCGTGGAGCCAGCAACCGGGAGGTATGAAGCACTGCTCTAGATTCATAAAGGAAACCCAAAATGAAAAGGGGTGTGGGTCATAACTTTGGGACTGGCCCTGGAGGCACGTGGGGGATTCATAGGAAACGCGCAGGATTCTGCAGGCAACAAGCAATGTTTCATTTACCGGTGCGCAGGTGAACAGAGACCGAAGGAGTTTCCTGGATCCACCCATTGCTCTCCCACACCACTCGGGGTTGCTTTTACACAGTTGTTCACCAGTCTCTCGGAAGTCAATTTGGCAAATAATGGACCTATTTTCATTTATGGCTGCTTGCAAATAACTTTTATTATTATTTAAAGTAACATAAACTATTTTGACTTCATATTGCAACAATATGGTCTAAATTCTGAAAAACATAGGAAATAACTAGCACACCAGAATGATCAGTGATAATATGGCAAGAAAAAGCAAGTATCAGGGGCCAGGGATATAGCTCAGCGGCACAGCGCCTGTCTGGCAAGCACAAGATTGTGGGTTCAATCCCAAGTTCAAAACAAAACAAAACAAAACATCTAATGCAAAGTTCTCTTTCATTAAGAAAAATTATGATGGGTATCAAAAATTGAAGATACAGATAAAACATCTGCAGATCTCCAACAAGGAAAAAATAACAACATTTCATTATTTTCCTCTATGAAGATATCTGAATTATGAAGTGTAAAGTTATAGTTTTTTTTTTTTTTTTTTTTTTACAATACCAATCAAGCTAAACTAGGTTATGGGTAGCATGCAGTTTGGAATTAGTACCTATGAAGATTTGTATGACAAACTATTTAATGAACATATTCTTTCATGAATTCCAAAATTTCACTGATACAGTGATGTCCCTGGTTTAAAAGCACTAGAGAAAATGAGGGGTAAGCAAGACAAATGTCAACTAAAATTAAAATTTTATTTTATTGTCATTAATCACCTGAATTTAAAACACATGAAACCAAGTAAGAAAGAAAGGCTATGTCTAGGATGACCACTTCTGAAGCTGATGTATGCATGTATATTTTCTACATCAAGACTCCTACATTTAATGACTGTGTTTAATTATAGACACCATATTTAATTATCAAGATATCAGTCACCTCTGACATACAAACATCCTCACACTAAGGGTAAAGAAAAGTGAAAGATTTCATTTGTTCATTCAAATCACCACTAATTTGTTCACCAAGAATTTACACCCTAGTTCTTGGCCATTTCTTTACACCAAAGCTTATTTCTTCCACCCATCAGATTGCTGATGAAACCTTAGTTTCATAAAATACTTTCCTCCTAAAAATTCTGCCTTTACTTCACTTGTATTCAGTGCATAGAATAGTACACTGGTGGTGGATACAGAGACATGACCAGGTAAAATGACTCGAATAAGTAAAATCAGATTCCTAGAGAGTTACCTTCTTGCCATTTTGATTTAGTCTCAATTCATACAGATCCATCAAACCTAACTCCAGGATAAAAGAACATACCATTCTTACCAATAGAATAAGACAGCAAGCCATAATGTCAAGATTCTTGACAATTAATTGCCCATTTTTTTAGGAGAGTAGAAGAATATTGACCCTTTTGTGAAATATTAATTTATTTTGGAACTTTTGCTTTTATTCTTCAATATTTAATTTAGGTATGTTCTCTGTTTGATATTCTATAGGATTAATAAAAGAGGTTTTTGACTCTCAAATTTATTATTTAACGGATGTTTCAAGATTACATACTGAGCTTAAAGAAAGTATAGATGAGTGAGTTTCCATAGAAACAATATATGTTTATCTTGAAGCTTTTATTCTCTGCTCATGTAAAATTAATCTGGCCCAGAACTAGAATGCAAGATACCGCCAGCTCCCTGAGTGAAGCAGACAGTATACTGACCTTCACTGCATAGAAGGTTTAGTGGATCATAACTTTATCTTTTTATCACTATTAGAATCTTGCATGACATTAAATTTTAGTATCACCATATGTCTGCATGCCATCTATATTCAGCAATGTCAAGGTAGATCATAGAATACAAAGTCTACAGAGTATCAGAAGGCACAGACGATGCTAAGAAGGCAGTTAACTATTCGGGGATTTTGAAACATTGAGATGCTCATGAAAATACATGGCATAAAACATGTCTAACTTTTTTCATGGATGTTTTCAAAATATACCATCAAATTCATTGACTACTTATCACATTACTTTTTATTTTGTAGTTGATGAGCAACAGCATAGAAATTCATGGCTCAACTTCCCTATGTTGAACAAAATTAGAGAACTGGGGGATATGATAGCAGCCTCAGCTAATAACTCTTAATTCCACACTGCATGCCAGTGAACATCCCTGTATGGAAAATATTTGCTTATTTAGGGAGGCAGGCAGTTCTCTACACCCAGTCTGATTTTACTGTGGCCCACACATCCTGTGGCCTGTCTCTTCCTCAAGAAAGTGAGGAAAAATGAAAATATATTTGACTAAATCAAATCATCAGCATTCCTAGAAGACAGAAAATATATACCCATAAACAATTTTATGCCTCTGAAGGGAAAAAGTATGTGTGGGGTAGTCCTGCTTTTTTGAGACTTAAACGTAAGACACACAGTCAGCAGCTTTAGGGCTACAGAGTTCCTTAGTCTTACGAGGACAGTAAGTCTCTATCTACACATCATGACCCCAGGGCTCCACAGCCTTAAAGCCAGGCCAGTGTGCTCCACTCCTGCCTGGATCCGAAGGCAAAGTGATCAGGGAAAGGGGTGTGCGTTGGGAACTGAGCATACTCACTTGGGATCTGGGTCAGAAATGTTTGCATAAACTTATCAGAATAAAACTACACTGAAACAAGTACACGGCATCCATTCTGCAAGCTCTTGAACCCTAATTTCTGAGTGTTGCAATTACCATAAGAGATGAAGGGAAGTTTTATGAGTTAAAAATACAAAAAAAAAAAATTAAAGGCATTTAAAAAAAAGAACTAATTATAGCATTTCTGGCATGAAAGACACCGAGTTAATAATGAGATATCAAAATAATTATATTTTTTGAGAAATGTTTATCATTTTAGAAAAACAAAACCTTACCTTCTTTGTACAGAGCAGAAAACAAGCTGACTTGTCAGGATTAATTGAGACATAGTTTGAAATAGATAGAAATGAAGACATCAGGAGTCTAACAGCTGACTTAGACACCTCCCCAGAACAGTGGCTGGAGAGGCCGTATTGAGAGAGTGATGCCCTCTGGCCTTTACACGCAAAGGACCGTGCCTTACAAAAAGGGCTGGAGGATCTGGGATTTGAAAAAACTCAACACAGAGGTTGGCCAAGATACAGTGCAGGGCCCTAACAAGTCTGTATCAGTGTCAACACCTTGTGGTACATTTAGCATTTCCAAAACAACACTAAGTAACATTTATTATCTTCCCACTTGGACCCAAACTACTCTTTTGGGCTGGAAGTCAGCAAACCTCTTCTGAGAAGGCTCGATATAATACTTTAGGCTCTACTGTCAACATTATCTCTGTTGCAACTTCTAAACTCTGTGATTACAGGTGTGAGTGGCCACAGACCATACCTACATAAAAGAGCGGATTTCGAGACAGTGGGGAAATGAGACTCGCAAGCACTTGCCCGCTCCTGCATTTAATTTCTGAGGCATTTGTCTCCGAGACTTGGAAACCAACAAGATGCAACCTAACGAAGGTATGTGAAAGCAGGACCTCAGTACAGAGAAAGCTATGGCCATTTCTGAAGGTGATGTCAGTATCAGGCATAGTAATTTACACATGTGTCCCTCTTCACTTTGAAAACACACACAATCAGGTAGCTCTCTAAAACACAGAAACAAAAGCAAGGGAAAATATCTGAGAAAAGAACTTAGGTATTTGGTTCTCAAGAAGCAAGGCAGGACTGTGCTGAAGTGATCTTTGACTTAACTGGAAGAGCAGACATACGTACGTCTGCTCCTAGAAGGAAAGCAGAGACCGAGGCTCCCCAGACCCCAGGAAATAACAATGTCTTGCTGACATTGCCTCCATTTTAGGGTGCAACCATAGGAGCAGTGCTTGGGTCGGGTACAGAACATAGCAGATATTGATACAGGACAAAGCATGGAGCCTCCCAGTGCTCCTGAACTTACATGAATGTTACCATGCTGTGTCTGAAACACCCCATAAGGATGCTCCCTGTTCACTATGGGACTCGAGTTACTTATTATTTGTTAAGGAAAGTGATGTTCATAGTTATATTTTATATTAAATGACAAATGTTTTGTTATTTGACATAAATATTAATGACTTAATAAAATTGTATGTGACCAATATATACATCTATATAAGCTTTAAATTTAGGACTACTGTTCAATAAAATTAGCATAGTATATGAAAATAAGGCAAAGAATGAAATAATTAGGTTAGGTAAATCAAGGTATTTGATTCTTCACATTACAGCAAAATTTGAAATCAGTTTAGCTAGAGGGCTGTCTTGCTGAAACAATCTGCTTTTTAAAAAATATATTCATTAGTATGCCTTAGTAAACTTCAACTTTTTACTAATTTATCATTTGTTCAAATATATATGAACTATTTGAGAATGAACATCTACTAGGGAAAAGAAAAAGATATGGTCAATAAATACAGCAAAGCACAGAATTACATGCTAACTTTCTCCTTGTAGGTAATCTTCACAAGCATTAATATTTACTGGGCTCTGACCTTGACTCTTTACTTTGCATGCGCTAGTTCTTATTTTTCTGTATTCCTAGGTGAGGAAGGCAGCACGATGCCCTTGTGACAGCTCCAGTGATCAGATGCAGAACAGGACTAGTGAATGACAGTGTCAGGAGTCAAATCCAGGCAGTCTGGATGGAGAGGCCAGGCTTCTGAACAACATGGCTGTCCACTCTCGCTCACAGAATGCTCAGCAGGGATGTTGTGTGGGAGATTAAGAGGGGAAGCGGGTGGGAGTGTGAGTCCGCCACAGCTCACAGGGCATTCAATCAAGGACTGTGCTGGGAGGAAATAGCAAATTTAGGAATCAGTATCTTATGGCAACATAGGGGAAAATAAAACATTCTCTGAACTGTTGCTGAGTAGGGATGTTCAGAAAAATAACCCAGAACCCAAAAAGTAACGGGGGACCAAAAGGAAAAGTTATCCTTAGATACCCCCAAATCTGTTGAATTGGGACATTGCTAACATTTTTAAGGAAATATAACATCTCCAAGTTGTCAATAAAGAAAAAATAATAATTGCCTCAGAACAGAGACGCAAAATTTTAAGTACTAGATGAGATTTTAGTTGTGTGGGGCATATAGCCCTTTTGTAAGTCACATTAAAGAAATATGACTTGCAAAAATGTGGTTGGTTTGAAGAAATTTCAAATATTTGCATAGTACCTATATTGACTGATAAAAAGACAAAGCTGAAAAATATTGCATCCTCCTAGAGATCTCAAGTTATTAAGATACACATGAGTTCAGTCAGCTGTTGTAAAATTATTTTTAAATGGTAAATATAAAGATAAATATAAAATATTTTGAATCTTTTGAAAAGAGATAGTATAAAGCAAAAACAATAGCAAAGTGAATTAAATATATGATGACAATACCACAAAGACAGAATGAGGAACTATAGTGTTTAAGAACTATACTATTTAAGATTTGTATATTATGTATATAGTGATGTATCACTTAATGGTCAATTGTGATAAATTAAAGATGTGTAATAAGCCTAAATAACTTCTAGATACAGACACTCAGATACACACATTAAAAACCAGACTACCCACTGGATTAAAAAATAAGACCCACCCATGTGCTACCTATAAGAAACAAATATAACAACACACAAAAAGAAGTGAAAGGATAGAAAAAGTTACGCCACACTATCAAGTTACACAGAACACGCAGATTTCAGAGAAAGATTATTAATAGGCACAAAGTGGGCCATTTAAAAATAATACAGGGGTGAATTTATTAGGAAGACATAAGTCTGATAGGTTTACGTACCTAGTAAAAGTGATTCAAAATCTTTGAAGCAAAAACATAGAGCAATAAAGAGATACTGACAGTTCCACAATTAGACTGTGATTTCAGCACTGCTTTCTCTAAATTTGATAGAACAAGTAGACAGAAAACCAGTAAAGATAGCAGAACACAACATTATCAACCAACTTAACCTAATTGACATTTATAGAACACTCCATTTTACAAGAGCATGATACATATTCTTTTCAAGTACACATGGAAAATAGATAATATTCTGGGTGATAAAACAAGTTTCAATAATTCTAATAAATGTACACCATAAAAACTGTTTTCTAACTGTAACAAAATTCCATTAGAAAGATCAGGAAAATCCCTAAATATTAGGAAGCTAAGCAATAAACTTCTAAATAGACCACTAACAAAGTAAAAAATGAAAGAATTATTAGAAATTACCTTAAAACAAGTTAAAATTAAAAAAATACAAAAATCATGGGATATTTCTAATTCATGAATCTAAGAGACAATTGCAACCAAATATCTTCATTAGAAAAGAAGAAAGGGCTCAACCAAAAAAGAACAAAAGTAAATTAAAGCCTAAGAAGAGAAAAAGATAAAAAATATTGAAGTTGAAGTTATTAAAACAAATGGAGAACAGAATGAAAGCAACAACTGGCTCTCTGAGCCGGTAAAAAAAATTGATAAGCACGTAGCCTGATGGATCTCTACAAGGAGATACAAATCACAGGTATCTCTTGGTATATAGGGAAGATTGGATCCAGAGTTCCTCATGTATACAAATCTACCCAAATCCACAAATTCTCAAGTCCCTTATATAAAATAATGGAGTAATTGTTTCTAATGGAATTTATAGCAAGCATGTAAGGTTGGCTTAACATTCTAAAACTAATCAATAAAGTTCACTATATTAACCAACTAAAAAGGAAAACATTTTCACCATTTCAATAGATATTAGGAGAAAATTAGACAAAATCCAACAACTCTTCTTGGTGTAAGCTCTCAACAAGTTAAGTTATGAATACCCACATGTAGAAATATCATTTACCTAAAGTTATTAAGTACACACAACTTGTTTTCAGATAGAAATGCATACAGCAAAGTATAGGGGCAAATGTGGGCCATTATGAATGCAGACCCAGGCAGCTGATTACCACTGAAGGACCAGACAAGAAAGCAGAGTCCAAGAAGGGAATTTAGAGATGCATATACAGATAAGAGTCAATTACAGGTGCAATACTTTAAGAAAAGGAGATCTGATCAAAGATTCAAAAATACTAAAATCCTGGTGGCATAGACTCACATGTTTTATTATTCATTTTCTGTTTCTGGAGATGAAAAAATCAACAATGATACATGAATATACTTGAATATTAAGTAGTCATTAAAATGATATTTATCATTATACAATGGTGTGAAAATGCTTATGGTGAATAATGTTATACAAAATTACAGGTAGAAAAATAGCAATGTTGTGTCTGTATATATACATCTGTGTGTATATGATACTATATTAAATAATATTATTATTTTATCTACTCCCCTGCTGTTTTAGTAACTTTCATGTTGTTTTTCAAATTTTCACTATGACAAATAAAACAATGAAATTACTTTCTTGTGTGTATCATCAGTACACATGTTTTTCTACAGACTTATAATGTAATCTTTCTATAAACTTATACATGTAATTACTATTACATTAAAATGTATAAAGGTATAGGAAAATACAATGGAAAATCCCATATAGTGTTGATAACTGAATTTAACTTTTTATACTTGCCTGCCCCAACTGGCCAACAACTACTTGGAAGATCATTTGAAAACTTACAATGGCAAATTTCAAACTCCTCTTTAGTCCTGTCCAGAAATCACACTATGTCAGCTCTGTTCTCTCCAAATTTTTTCCCAAAACTATTGCTCTTTCCTCGTACTTTCCTTCTTACAACCTTATACTTTTGTGTTCTTAGTTATTACTTGTTTTCTTTGTATACTTAACAAACTCTTACATACAAGGTGAAATAGATGTTCTGTGGGTATAAATTATCATAATCTCCATGAACTGTCAACAACAAAGATCAGCACTTGAAATGTGTAAACATTCTGATCACATAATTCTATTCCTAGGAATTTATCATATAACATTGTTTCATAATTCATATCTATCCCTATCCCTATCTATCTATCTATCTATCTATCTATTTATCTACCTATCTTCTTAGTTACTTTGCTCATTGCTGAGGCAAAATACCAAACACCCAAATTTGAAGGAGAAAAGATAGTTAGCTCACAATCTGTAGATGTTCAGTCCATGATCTAATGACTCCCAGGCAGGATGGCATGGAAGACAGACATCAGAGAGGAGAAACAGTCCGTGGTCAGCAGAAAGCAGCAAAGCAAGTGAAGGGGATGACCACAGCTGTCCTTTCTATCCTATCCAGGGTAGTTAGGATGGGGAGCACTCACGCCTTTAATCCTAGTGCCCTTAATTCTACATTGCACCCTGAATCAATCCCAGTATCACACGCTCTAGATCAGGCCACCTCTGAAAAAGCCCCATCTATGACTGCATGAGGCTTTGCGAGGAAATCTAGACACAGGCCACAACAATATACAAGGGTGTTTTACTGTAGGATCCCAGTGACAAGAAAAAAGTTAAAAATAAGACAGTTTTTTCCTCATCATTTTCCATTATCGATTGAAAATGCTCAGGGCCCTACAGTGGCAGGAAGTGGGCTCCGTACACACATGCTTATACTTCTGTTCTTTGTTAGCCTTACTTCCAATGATACTGCAGTTGCCACCTGAAATATTGTTAAGCCCTCATGACTTCCTTTCTCCATCACACCAGACACTTTTCACTCGTCTTTCACTTATCTGAGGATCACCTAGGATACAAACTCTCAACTCTGGCTGCAAAGTAGAATTACCTACAGAGATTTTTTAGCATCTTAGAATCAGCAGTTGCATCTCAAATGAATTAAAGCAGAACTCAAGAGTCAGTGTTCGAGTGTTGCTTTTACTTAGAGTTCTTTACAGGTTAATTTATTGGCAACTAGGACTGAGGACAACTGATTCTGGAATTTGGTTTATCATTAGAAAGCTGAATTCTCTAATCTATTGCCAACTAATTCTTATGTATTCTGAAAGTTTAAGGAGTTACTGCCATTCATTCCTCCTGCTTGCCTCTTCTAATCTATTTCGTTGTCTGAGTTTGTCAATCTCATATATTTTGCTATAGAAATCTGGTACACTGTCAATCTACAACTCACCCCTTGATAACCAGTCTCATGGCTTCAAGAGTTTTGCAAGCTCGGACCCTTAATCATTTCAACATTCCACACAATGCACTGTCACATCAGGCTAAACTGCTGGTGAATTTCCCCTAGCAGGCGCATTCTGACTGGTACCATTTGTTGATCTGGAGTGCCTTGTTAAATGTTGTGTCTACTGACTAATGGCACTAGTTTTATTTCCTACAGTGACATGTAGAAAGAAACATCGATCTCTTCTATTGCACTCTTGGTCCTTTTTTAAGACATTGTATGAGCTGTGATCAAAAAGTAATATGTCCCTTTTCAGAAATTTGTGTTTTATAAGATTTTTTTCTAAGTGTACCTGTCAGAATTTGAATGCCATAATTACCTTTTACATCTTTGGAGTGTACACCCTAATTCCAAAGTGCTTCCAATGTCATTTTTTCCTTTACAACTACACTTTTGGAATTGCTTTTCACTTCAGTGACACTTACCTGGAACATTTAGTATCATAGCAAAATTTCAAACTCTGAGCCTGAGGTTTGTGGAGATAGTAGCTAAAGGTTGCTGAGATCCACCTCTTGTGACTATTGTGGGTTGCAGGCTAAAGAAGTTGATACCATTTGATTAAAAATGGAAGTATGAGTAAAAATAATGAAACCATTCTTTCTGACCACACCGGACTATGAAAGAAACTTGCAAATGCTTCCTGCTCCTACCCACCTGTCAAGTCATCCTTTGGTTAATAAAGCCCTGTGGTTTGGCCTGGCCATTGCGCTGATCCAGTCACACAGATGGGATGTGGGATACAGAAAAGAGGTTGGACTAGATTACTTAGCCTCACTAGGTGTGACAGTCCTCATCTGCAAAGTGGGATGGATAATGTGAACTATATGAAAGGGCTGAGGCGGTTGAATGAGAATATTTTTTAAATGTTGAATACTTTTCACAATCCCAGGAATCCCCTTAGGATCTTGTTAATCAAGTTCCTGATAAGTAGGCCCAGATATGGCCTGGGACTGCATTACTAATAAGCTCCCAGGGGTGTGATTCTAGAGCACTCTGTGTGTGGTTACTCAGTCACTCAAAAACGGCGATGCTTTATTTCTTCCTCTGTGTCACGTCTCAAGCTCTGTGACTTTAGGGTTTGGATTTGGGGCAACGACTACAGTCACTAATACTGCTGTGTGGGACATCCTGGTTACAAGGGCAAGGAAAGGGACTCACAGTACACATACACTTAAAAAAAAACAACACAAGCTGTTACGTCTATGGACTTAATGTCTTCATTGAACAAAAAGCCCTAGGAATACAAGTTGTGCGGCCTCTCATCTACAGAAATGGAGAACAGTAACCCAGGGTAGGAACTGGGTTGGAGGAGGAGGTGGAAACCGAAGTCTCACCTGGAAGTGGTCTCCAAAGACAGGGCACACGTGCTGTTTGAACCGGAAGAATTGAAATCAGGCAAAACAGGCTTTTGAGACCAGGAAGTTGAACACAGAATTATCTCTGGAGTCAGTAGTAAAATGAGAGGGAGCCCCAGTACTTACAAGGGAGCGCACAGGCAGAGGGGGAACTGTTTTTGGAAGGGGATTTATTTTCTGGGCAGTTAAAATGAAAACACATCGTTACCATCCCAAGTCAATAATGACATTCAGCAATCGTCTTCATCCTCCTTTCACAAAGCTTGCTCCTGGCTATTAATCAGCCCAAACACAGTGGAAATATATAACCAATCCGGGTACATCGGAATGAAATTAAATCCCGCTCAATGCTAAACAGTATTCTGTCTGCAGTGACACGACGGTGTCTGGTGAACAAGAACAGCACACACACAACAGTCACTTTGCGTCTTTGTATCCGAACAGATAACGTCACCTCTCATTGCCGAGCAGCTACTCACACACGAGCAAGAAGCAGGTGCATTCTCAGCAGCGAGGCAGGGGCTTCCTGTGAGGAGGCTTTGAGCTGCCCTCGAAGCGGGGCTTCATCCTGCTCAGGAGGCTTCAAAACGCTCCGACGGCATTTAAATTGCTTAGTCCTCTCTCTCTCTCTCTCTCTCTCTCTCTCTCTCTCTCTCTCTCTCTCTCTCTCTCTCCCTCTCTCCCTCTCTCTCTCTCTCTCTCTCTTCCTCTCTCCTTCCATGCTATTTCAAATCCATCATTATCTAGCATGAAAAGAGCTCCTCTGAGGGTTTCAAGTTTTCAAGTAGTTTTGATCCAGTAGTAGTTTTCTGCTGTTATATAGAATAAAGCAGCCCCTCCTGACTTTTGCTGAGCACTTTTTTTAAAATTCATTTTATTTCAAAGAAAAAAAAAAAGAAGAAGAAGAAGAAAGATTTCAAAATACGTCAATCAGGGGGCAACAATGGTACATACATTGCACATTGTCATCCCCAAATCATTCACCCAGAGCACAAGACATCTGCTTACAATTGTCCAAAGAATTCCAGCACAAATCTTTCTCTTCATTGAACTCATTTTGCTGAGCACTTTAAGTTGCTTTCAGATAATTCAAGTCACAACCCATAAAAGATGAATGCAGACACCCACACACACACAGACACACACACACGGACACCCACACAAGCGGACACACACACAGACACCCCCCCACACACGGACACACACACACACACACGGACACACACACACACGGACACACACACACACGGACACACACACGGACACACACACGGACACACACACACACATGGACACACACACACACACACACACACACGTGTGTGTGCGCACAAGTGAGTGAACGTTCTGCCTCTGACTTTGGCTTACTTAGATAAGACACAAAACAAGATTTTTTCCCCTGCTAAATTATATCCTCAGTGCCTTATATGAGAAACCCAAAGTATAAATAGCTTAAGGAGTAAAATAAAAGATGGGAAATAGGAAACAGGGAGGTAGATCTTTGCAAATGGGCAGGGCACACAGGTGTGGGTTGTCTTGATCGTGGCTATTCTTTACTCCTCTGTTTCAGCTCGTCCGCTGCAGGACCTCTGTGTGCTTTGTTTTTAATCTCTTTCTATTAAAATAGAGTCTGGGATTATATGTCAGGGTGCAAACCCTGGGATTTGTCCTCTGTTGGCTGGATGACATTACTCAAGTTACTTCACTTTCTGTGCTTTTCAACCTCTTCAGTAAATCTGGGCAAGGACACACAAGTTCTTATAGTGTTATGATTATTAAATGGCACAATACTTCTAAGTGGCCCAAACTGACACTTGGTGTGCAGTGAACACCATGGAAATACCACAGTGTTCACAGGCAATGTCAGCACCCACCAGGTTTCCTGGGTGAATCTTGGGGCTGCCCTACACAATAACCTAGCAAAGTGGTCTTTGGGAATGATTCATTTTCTTGAGACTCATCCAGTAAATCTATAAATTCAAAGTTTTCTAATCAAGAAATTCTCATTTAAATGTATTTACACCAACCTCTGTGAGTGGATTTCAGCATGGAACTCCTTTTGCCCACCTGACAGATGTTAAAAGCCCATAGCTCTGGCTCCGGTGAGCATATTTTGTGACAGTCTAACTACATCTGCTGCTGCTTCACTCTGTAATTAATTGTATATAAACTTACATGCATATAGTCTAAATCACAAATAGGATGAGGGTATGGATTTTGGTTTCAGTGGCCTTTGAATTTATCCATCTGCAGCTTTCTTCTCCTCTGTCTGGCTGTAACTCCTACCCAGCGTTCCACATAAATACCAAACATGCTGATTAAAATTTAATATAAAAATATTATGGAAAAGGAGAAATTCAGCCCTTGTGTTCCAAAAGGAATAAACTCTCACAGCTCCAAATAAAGTAAATGAAAATGGCCTTTCTGACAGAAGAGCCTGTTAAAAAAATCATAGTCTTAGCAAAACCGTGGATGCAAATCCTCCTGCCAAAACCAGGAAGTCACCCCCATGAGTGGCAGACCCAGGAAGCTGAACTGGGGACCTTGCTTGTGATTTATCTCAGACAGAATTTGGGAAAGCACCTGCCAGAAGGGAAGGGAGGAGAAGCTGCTTCTTTACCTCCTTACTTCTCTCAGCCTCGTCAGTGCCTACATATCTGTACAACTCAGAAATAAACAAAATGAGACCCAAGAAGAGCCCTCGCTGTTACAGTACAAAGGTTCTCTCAAGACAGTCGGGAAGGTCGCACGCTGCAGGAGACGTGGCTCAGAAGGTTGTGAACAATAAGCTCGCTGCTTGGACACTTACACATGCCTGTAGGTAAACGAACTTAAACCACCATAAATAGAAAGATATGTGAGTTTGCGGAGGAAGCAGAGCAGGGCACATTGATAGAGTACTCTAGGGAAGGTAGAAGTGGGGATTCCCACTTTCAACCACACAGTAGGAGACATGCCAAAACAACAGAAGAGATTGTTTACTCCGCTAGAATGCTAAAAACAAAGGCTTTTGACTCTGACAGAGTTGGGATTAAATAGCTGTGGAACTTATATCCTTGCTGAAC
Organism: Dasyprocta punctata; assembly: GCA_004363535.1. Lineage (NCBI taxonomy): Eukaryota > Metazoa > Chordata > Mammalia > Rodentia > Dasyproctidae > Dasyprocta > Dasyprocta punctata. The sequence continues at coordinate 1,724 of RJWM01001950.1, read as the reverse complement.
CAATGCAACAGTTTGGGTTGTTTTTATCACGAAGTATACTACTAATTTATACATGCATTTTAACAAGTAGAAGGATTCCTATTCTTATTTTCCTTACAGTTTTTATTCACCATTTAATGGCTCTTTATCAAATTATTTTCCTACATCAATGGATCTGATCACTGTATTTTGAAATTAAAAAAAAAAAAAAGAAAGAAAAAGACAAACCAAATCTGGACCCCTATCCTATGTCATGCATAAATGTCAAATCTAAATGGATTAAAGACTTAAACATAAGCTCAAAAACCATAACAATCCTCAAAGTAATATGGGTGCAAATGTTCATGACACTGGTATTGGCAATGATTTTTTTGGATATGGCATCAAATGCACAGAAAACTAACAAAGATAACCAAGTGGGACTATATCAAACCAAAACATTTCTGCATAATAACAGAAGACAATAAAAAACTAAAAAGACAAACTAATTGATGGGAGAAATATTGCAAACATCTTTGACAAGGACTATTTTTATATTGAATGAGATAGCTTTCAATATACAGAAGGAACTGACAGAATTAAATAATCTCATATCAAAGACAGATTAAAAAATGGGTTAAGGCCCTATTAGACATTCTTCCAAAGGCACACAAATGGTCAATAGTTGTGCAAAAAAAAAATGTTCAAAATCATTAGTCATCAAGAAAATGAAATTCATAATGAGCTATTACCTCACCTTTTCTTTGACAAAAGTGCCAAACACCATCACTGGAAGAAGGACAGCCTTTTAAATAAATGGTGCTGGAAAAACTGACTTTCCACATGCCCAAAACTAAAAGTAGACTCAAGTTTATCACTATGCACTAAACTAAAATCGAAATGAATCAAAGACCTAACTATTAAAAGTGAAACACTAAACCTGCTGGAAGATAAAATAGATAGAACTCTGGAAGACACAGGGGTAGGCAAAGACTTCATGAATAAAACCTTGATCTCGGGAACCATCACAAAGACGCAATAACTGGTATCTCATCATATTAAAAAGATTTTGCACAGCAAAAGAAATCACCAACACAGTAGCTTTGTAGCACAGTTTCACGTTGGGGATTGTGATGCCTCCTGCATGGTACTGGAATCAAAACAGACCTGAAGATCAGTGGAATAGATTAGAAGATACAGCTACAACTACAAACACACTCAGCCACCTCATCTTTGACAAAGGGACCAAGCATGTACATTGGAAGAAAGATAGCCTCTTTAACAAATGGTGCTGGAAAAACCGGCTTTCTATATGCTGTAAACTAAAACTAGATCCATGCCTATCACTATGCACTAAAATAAGGCCAAAATGGATCAAAGATGTGAATATTAAAACAGAGACACTAAACTTACTAGAAGACAGAGTAGGTAAAAGTCTTGATGACATAGGAGTAGGCAGAGAGTTCATGAACAAAAATCAAATTGCACGGGAAACACTTCCCAGAATCAACAACTGGGATCTCATCTTACTAAAAAGTTCTTGCATGTCAAAGGAAATCTCCAACAGAGTGAAAAGAAAACCCATGAATTGGGAAAATATCTTAGCCAATTGTCCATCAGACAAAGGACTTCTATCTAAAACATATAAAGAATTAAAAGAAATCAGGTCCCTAAAATTCAAGGACCCAATCCAAAAATGGGCATCTGAGATGAATACACACTTCTCAGAGAAAGAAATACAAATGGCAAATAAATATATGAAAAAA
>RJWM01001949.1:88395-140168 GCA_004363535.1 Dasyprocta punctata | reverse complement strand
ATTATTGTGGTACACTTGTTACAACTGATGAGCTAGCATTATTGCATTCATATTTCAGTTAACAAGTATAATTGGCATGCAACATGATGTTTTGAATTATGTACGCCACATAGAATGGCTAAATTGAGCTAAATAAAATGTGTAAAATGTGATTCTCTGAGCGGGCACAGTGGCCCATGCCTGTAATCCCAGCACTAGGGAGGCTGAGGCAGGAGGATCATTGTGAGTTCAAGACTAGCCTGAGCTACAAAGTGAGTTCAAGGCCAGTCTGAACTGCATAGTGAGACCCTGTCTCAAAAAATAGGGCCAGGGATTTAGCTCAGTGCAGTAAGCACCTGCCTGGTGAGCACGAGTTTGTGAGTTCGATCCCTGGTGCCCCCCGCCTCAAAAAATGTGATTCTCTATCTCCACCTTTCCAGTTTTCAGAGCATTGCTTTGGTCTATAATCTTTCAATTCTCTGATGGATCTAAGAAGGATTTATTTTTTAAACTTTTTTTTAGGATTTATTGTTTTTATTCCATTTTTTATTCCTTTTTTGGTTTTGTTTTGTTTTTGTTGTTTGTTTGTTTGTTTTGTGGTGCTGAGAATTCAACCCAGGACTTGTTGCATGCCAGACAAGCACTCTACCAGGGAGACACACCCCAGCTCCTGAAAATGCTGTTTCCTTGCTGGAAGGCTGAGAATGGTCCCCTAAGCCAGCAAACCTATGGCACAGTGGGCACGCAGAGCCCTCTGTCAGCGTGCGAGCCAAGTTGAGCCAGCCACAGTTTAAGTATCAGTGTGCATACAATAGCAAAGATAACATTAATTGCTCAAAAGCACACCAAATGCAAACTGTTACCTTCCAATAAAAAGCTGTTCGTATCATCAAAAGCTCTGTTACTGTGTTTTTCTTTTAATGTATGAGTTGTTTTTTCTAAGCTAAAACCTCAGCATTCAGATTTAATTGCAGTGATGGCATTTTGCAATAAATAAGTGGGTTTTGGATTGCAATTTGGCCACTCACTCTCAAAGTTTCACCATCACTGCCCAAAGTCTTTCAAATGACAGAGCAGAAATAGAAGCCCAGGCTGTTTTCACTATCTCTGAGGCTGTCTCTGCAGGCTGCCAACAGAGGGAGCCAGTTTCACAACAGACCTATTTTCTCCATATCAACCTTGTTTGATTTTGTGCAGTCTGTCCTACTAAAAGCAGCCTGTCCAGGAAGAGGGTGACAGTTAAAGTCATGATCAGATGACCCAGTACTTGGTGTTACAATGAGTGAACAGATCAGTAAGAAACATGACAGCAAGTCTCCAGTTTGTATGGGGTTAACCCTTCGGAGCCAGCCTCAGGCCCCAAAACAACTCCAGCCAACACTCCTCTTGTCCAGCTCACTTCTGGTTCTTTACTCCCCAGCTCTAGACCTCTACCCAGTACCTCTCTAACACTCTCCTCTCCAAGCTCATCTTCTAAAGAGAGGTGGAAAGTAGCCCAGAAGGCAGCAGTCATGGTGGTACACAGAGCCCCATCAATGACAGGGGTTTGGACCTTCATCTATAAAACCTTTGAGTTGCTGCTTAGGCAAAAGGTGAGAGTTCCTGTGCTTGATGCAAACTGTGGCAGCAAATATACACGGCTTCCCTGGCTGGAGGAGGGCCCCCTACCCACCCAAGTCTCATTAGTGTGACTCTGGTGACACTGAATTCTGAGGCCATGGCCTTGGAAAGAGCATAGTCACAAGATGGAATACAGCCTGGAGCCAGGGTAAAGCCACTAGTGAGAGATCCTGGGAAGAAAGCTGGTGAGTAGTGGAGTAAGCCTTGCCCTAGGCTGCAGGACTCAAAGTAAAGACTCCCATCCTTGAATAAGGCTGGGAGATCACCAGCAGTGTTTAGCTGGCAGTCATTCTGTCAAATTATGCTTACAAATACTTTTTAACTTTTTAATAATTACATTTTTAACCCTTTCAATATCCATCAATTTTTAAATGTTAGAAACTGGTACTAAACCAAAGAAGAAGCCAAATTCAGCCAAGTGTATCATTTGTAATAGTTTCAGTGTGAAAAACTATTTTTTGAAATACATTTTGGCTCCTGTGAACCTGCACTTGTAAGCTGCAGTGGCTCAGTGTCTGGTGTGACCCTGGTCTCCCTCAAGAGGAAATGCAAGTGTTCACCACCCTCTGAGACAACATCAATTGAACTGCATGCTGCTGGGTATGCACAGGAAGCCAGCTTTGTGGGAATTTTTATGTTGGTTATCTGTTTTGAAGTTGCATGACTATGCTTTGATTCTTCATAACTTTTCATTTTATGGACCTGTTACACTGAATAAAAAGTATAAATAAGTGTGTTAAGTAGATAAAGTGGAACTCGTTTCATTTAAGAGTGGATAGAGGATATGAAGGGGGCTGGATAGAAGAGTCACTGGATTCAGTAGTGAACTGTTCATGGTAAGACACAATTCCCTATCCTCCAGGGAGGGAGAGTGAGAGTACTTGCCACTCCTCTAAGCTACACTTAAAAGAAACTCACGTAACTTTGGGGAATGCCTACAAGAAAGGAGCCAGGCATCTTGTTGACCTTTCAGAGGAAAAGAAAACACTGGAGACTGCTCACCCCCAACTCAACACACACATTAGTTTCCCAGGGATCAAAGGTTCATTTGGGAAGCTAACCTAATTGACCCATTGGCGTCTTTCCCCTGCATGCTGTCTGAGGTGAATGGAGCATGACAGTGTCCTGGTATAAATGGAATGGAGCAGAGGATGTTAGGAGCCACAACCAAAGCTGGGAGAACTGAAGGGCGTGCACTTGAGGGCGGTTGTGCTGCATCATTTCCTTCATTTTTTCTTCTTGCCTCAGCACTAAAGCAGCAGTAGGAGTCTGTCAGAAAGAAAGAGGAATGTCATGGTTTGAATCTAAAACGTTACCCCAGAAGTCTCATGTGTTCAGATGTGGGGCTTTGGGAAGGCAAGTGGATCATGAGGATGTTAATCTCTTCAACAGGTTAAACCACTAAGTTTATAGTTGAACGTTTTGTTAGAGGGTGGGCTCTTGTTAACAGAAGTTAGGGTTGTGACCTGCAAAGGCATATTCTTGTTTCTTACCTTTCTCCCTCTCCCTCTAGTTCTTCCCTGTTAACTACCTCTAGCCATCATGAGAGGAGCAGCTTTCCTACCACGATATTTCTGACTTGGAGCCAGCTAACCATGGACTGAAACTCTAAAACCGTAAGCCAAAAAAACCTTTTCCCCTCTAATTTGCCAGTGTCAGCTATTTTGTCCCAGTGAGAAGAAGTTGACCCCAAACAGACTCCTATTCACTGAAGACTCCCAGCCTGCCACGGGGTCATAATTGAATATATGATCAGAGTTTTCAAACTGAGCAAATCACTTAGTAATTAAAGTTACATGAATAATATGGACACTCTCCAAATTGCTATGGAGAAAAAGGCATCTACAGAGATTACCTAAATAAGAATTTGAAAAGTAAGCCAGAGGTTTAGCTCAGTGGCACAAGTGCCTGCCTGGCAAGTGTGAGGTTGTGAGTTCGATCCCTGGCATCAAAAAAAAAAAAAAAAAAAGAATTTGAAAAGTAAGAGAGATATTAGAATGAGTCATGTTACCACCCTATAGTGTTAAGCCTGCCCAATCAAATAGTTTCAACTGTACATTTTTAAAGATCTCTTTTGTGACTATCTCTATTTACATGAGAGAGAAGGAAAGGAACAATGAGTTTACTTTTTAAATTATAAAGATGTCTTTGTCACTTCTCTGTTGCTGGAACAAAATGCATGACAGCTACAAGTTAAAGAACAAGAGATTTATTTTGACTCACAGTTTTAGTTCATGGTCAACTGGCTCCAAGGCAGAAACAGGATGCAGAGGGACATGGTGAAGGAAAACTGTTTAAGCCATGGCAGCCAGGAAGCAGAGAAAAAAATGGAGGAATCTGGCAGAGAGATACGTTTCAGGTCACGCTGTTTGTATCCTGCCTCCTCCCATCAGATACCAATTCTAAATGTCATCAGATCCACCTCCTAAGAGCATATATGGCTACCAAACTCATCATTAGATGGATCCACTGATGAGTATAGCACCCCCATCATACAATCACCTTCCAAACACATTTGAATTGAGGGGCGATATATTAGATCTAAACCATGATAAAAAGCAAAACATCTTCCCCATAAATATGTGTGCCATAAAAATTTATGATGACCTATAACCTGTAGTATAAATAAATTATGTTTTGTTTATCTGCTTTCCTAGTAGCAAGTAGATGGTTTCCAACCAGTGCTTTGTTCACATAGCTGCTGTGAACATTCTCCTATATCCTAAGGTAGTGATATGAATATTTCTATAGAACAGATTTCTGGAAGTAGAATGGTTGTGTCACATGATGTCTGCATTTAGAAATTGGTACCCATTACCAAAACTCACCTCCAAGTGGTTGCACCAACTGCTAAGCCAACTAAAAATATAAGGGAGTGCATGATATTTGGAAACTCTGTTTTTCCTCAGAAGAGCCTCTAAGAAGCCACTGATAACATGTCACCATTTCACTGTGTTCTCCTAGCTCTGCAGTCTTTCTTGGATGACTCAGACAGGCTTCAACAGTGGAGGCCTCACAACTATCCACATCACAGGTGTATAGTTATCCATTCCTCAGTATTTGTACACAGACTGTTACCTGGAGCCCCCACCCCATAGATACAGAAATCTTCAGGTGGTCAAGTGCCTTGTAATGACATGACACAGTGTTTGTATATAACCTATGTGAATCAGGTGTGTTTACACACACCCATAATCCAAGGAGAGGATTACACTTGGGAGGCTGAGGCAGGATTGACACAAATTTGTGGCCAGCCTAGGGTACATAATTCAAGACCAGCCTGAATTACATAATAAAACCCTGTCTTATACCCTCCAATTATGTATATTCCTTATTCTTTAAGTTATCTCACTGTTACTTATAAAATCTAACTCAGTGTTACTGTTATGTAAATAGTTATCCTATGCCATTTAATAATGACATAAAAAAAAGTACGTGCTCAAAACAAACAATTTACTTTGTTCTGTTTTGAGAAAGGATCACACTATGTAACCCAGGATGCATTCAAACTCTCAGTCCTTTAGCTCAACCTCCTGAGCACTGGAATTACAACAATTTTTAAGGATATATTTTCAATTAATGTTTGGTGTAATCCACAGATACAGATTCTGCATGTACAAAGGAATAACTATGTTTTGTATACTGGTTGAGAATCCACACATAATTGCTGTGCTCACCCTTCACCAACTTGGGAGTAGCTGCACGAAAGATGTAAAGAGTGGAGAAAATGTTCTACTTTTAGAAATTTCCTAGAGCATCACATGGTAGTTGCTGGTTCCTAGTTCGAATGCTTGGGTCTCCTGGTGGCCTCCATTATGACTTTCGTAGCTCACAAAATGTATGGTGTCCATCTTAAAGGATGAGATTCCAGTTGTCCATCTGCTTATTTGTCTGTTATCTATCTATCTATCCATCGAAGGCAAGGGTTCAAGTGTTCCTCCTGGCTCCGCCTCCTGAGTAGCTGACACTAAAATGATTGTGTACCATGCCTGGCTTCTTCCCATTGTTTAGAACAGGCTGATGGAGCTATTGGTTATTCAGAAATATTGCTGTCTTGTGTATCAGCTATGTGTTAGCTTTTCTTATTTAACATATAAAAATGACCCTAAAGGAATAATGATATATGATAAAGAAATGTATTTATAAATATACAATGCACTATTTGCTATAGGTACTGTTATGGTTTAGATCAAGAATGACCCTTAAAACTCTAATGAACTCTGAGACAGACTTTTGGAAGATGATTGGATTATGGGGACACTATAGCTAAATGTTCTGTTATTTTATTTTCAAATCTATTTTATTTTAAAGAGAAAAAATAAAATTTCAAAACAATAATTCAGGGGTAACAATGATATATACATTGTGTATATATCCCATATCCACATATATATACACATATACATATACATACATTGTTTCTTTCAGCTTCTCACACTAGTGAGACAATACGACATTTACACATGCGTGTCTGATTTATTTCAGTTATGAGTATGGCCTCAAGTTGCATCCATTTACCTATAAAAGTCTCAAGTCTATCCTTCTTTATGGTTGAAGTACTCCATTGTATAAAAATACCACATCTTTTTTATCCATTTCTCAGTCAATGGGCACTTAGGTTGTCTCCAAGATCTAGTTATTACAACTTGAGCTGCTATAAACATGAGTGCACATATATTACTGTGGTATGATGTTTTTAATTCTTCTGGGATGATACTGAGAAAGGGAATAGCTGGATCATATGGGACCTCCAATCCTAGTTTTTTGAGGAATCTCTACACTGATTTCCACAGTGGTTGCACCATTCTACATTTCCACCAACAGTGGAGAAGAGTTCCTTTTTCCCCACAGCCTTTCCAGCATTTGCTATTGGTTGATTTCTTGATACTAGCCATTCTTTTTGGGGTAAGGTGGAATCTCAGTGTTGTTTTAATTTGCATCTCTCAGATGATCAGTGATGTTGAACATTTTTTCATATATTTATTGACTGTTTGTATTTCTTCATCTGCGAAGTTCATATTTTTCTCAGATGCCCATTTTTGAATTGGGTCTTTAAATCTGGGAGGGCTGATTTTTTTTTAAGTTCTTTATATGTTCTCAATAGTAATTCTTTGTGTGAGGAACAGCTGGCAAATACTTTCTCCCACATTGTGGGGCATCTCTTCAACCTGTTGGGGGTTTCTCTTGCTATTCAAAAGCTTTTCAATAGGAAGAGATCTTGTTGGTTCTTTGTGATAGTTCCTGTGCAATCAGGATTTTGTTCATAGACTCTTCGTCTATATCGATGTCTTCAAAAGTTTTACCTACTCTATCTTCCGGCAGATTTCATGTTTCTGTTTTAATATTTAATTTTTTATTTTTATTTTAAAGAGAATAAAACCAAGCAAAATAAAACAGAATAAAACCAATCAAAACAAACCAGTGTAAGTGACATGGGACTTCAAAACAGTACAAAATCAACAATGGTTAGCATAATGCCTCTTGTTGTCTTCAAAATAGCTGCAGATACCTTCAGACATAGTAAAATTCAAACAAAACAGAACAGAAGAGAACCAATAAAAACAAAACAATGAATGCAATAAGAGACTTCAAAACAAAATAAGAGTAAATCCAAAATGGCTACCATAATATTTCTTGCTATCTTTGAAATAGCTGCCCATGCCATCGGATATAATAAAATCAAGCAAAACAAAACAGAATAAAACTCAACCCAGCAAAACAATAAAAATGATACAGGACTTCAAAACAAAATGATAGGGAATTAACAATAGCAACCACCTTCAGAAGGAGATCCCCCACAGATGTTACACTGCATATTGTTATCCTCTGAAAAGATGATCAGACTACCAGTTTTAGCCCTGCAAAGTCAGTGAAACACTAAACACTACAAGCATTAAATTGTATCTTACCTCAATAGCTGTCATCACAGCCTGTGTTTCTCTGAATCAGCCAGTTGCTTATGGCAGGGGAGAGTGGCGGTTGGCTCTTCTTTTTTCCCAGCCCATACACTGGAAGGGACTGGCATCCGGCTGTCCCCCTAGCAGCCCGCACATGGTATCAATTTGCAGGGACAGCTTGTTTCTTGGTGACTTCTTGTTCTCTTCCCTCGCAGTCCATGAAGGGTGCTGACTTACAGGAAAAAGCTGGCATCTGGCTCTCCCCCACAGCAGCTTGCACATGGTGCCAGTTCGCAGAGAGGGCTTGGTTCTTGGTGACTTCTTGTTCTCTTCCCCTGCAGTCTGTGAATGGCACTGACTCACAGGAAAATGCTGGGATCTGGCTGTCCCCCCAGCAGGATTTGCAGGGAGGGCTTGGTAACTTCTTGGTAATTTCTTGTTCTCTTCTCCAATATTTAGATCTTTGATCCATTCCAAATTCAGTTTCATGCATGGTGAAAATTGTGGGTCCAGCTTTAATCTTCAGGATGTGCAGAGCCAGTTTTTCCAGCATTATTTATTAAAGGGACTGTCTTTCTTGCAGTGAATGTGTTTGGCACCTTTGTCAAAGATAAGGTGGCTTACTGTGTCTGCAGTTGTTTCTGCATCTTCTAACCTGGTTCATTGATCTTTGGGTCTATTTTTCTTTTTGCCAGTACCACACTGTTTTTATCACAGTAGCTTTACAGTATAATTTCAAGTCAGAGATTGTGATGCCCCCTGTCTTCCCTTTGTTGCCTAGTATTGCCTTTGCTATTCTAGGTCTCTTCTGGTTAGAGATGAATTTTAGGGTTGCTTTGTCTAATTCTGTGAGATATGCTATTGGAATTTTGATTGGGATTGCATTGACTCTCTATGATAGTTTTGGAAACTTGGCCATTTTCACTCCATTGGTTCTCCCTTACCAAGAGCAAGGGATGTCTTTCCATCTTCTGATGCTCTCTTCAATCTCCTTTTTCAGAGTACCGTAGTTTTCAAAGTAGAGGTCTTTTACATCCTTTGTTAGATTGATTCCTAGGTATTTCATTTTTTGGGGGGTGCTATTGTGAAAGGTGTTGTTTCCCTAGTTTCTCTCTCAGTGAGTTTTTCATTCATGTACAAGAAGGCTATTGATTTTTGAGTATTGACTTTGTATACAGCTATGCTACTGAATTTGCTTATCAAATCTACCAGTAGGTCCAGGTTCAAGGATAAAGCACTGCCTTTCACCTCCTTCTTCTTCAATTAAGTCTCTCTCTTTGTTCTCCTTGTGGGCTTCAATTCTCACTTTGGATATTTCCTCGGTCTCGGGAACCCCCTTCCCTTCTTCTCTTCCTCACATTGCTATATTCCGGTTTCTGGACACCAAATCTCAGAGAGCCTCTTCTTTGCTGCTCACAACTCCACCATCTTCCTGGAAGTCCTTCCTTTCTGTTTTTGTTTCCTGGGAGTCGGAGTCATTTTCAGGAAGTGTTTGTCCAAATTGATGTCATGAAGCAATTCTTCTCTACTTTCTTTTACAGGTTTTGGTCTTATGTTTAACTTTCTAATCCACTTTGAGTTTGTTTTTGTATGTGGATTGAAAAAAGGGTCTCATTTCTTCTAGTTGTAAAAAAATTTTTTTTAATGTTATCACAAAACATTTTTGAATAGGTGCCTCAAATGTCTTCACATTAGTGCAAATAATTCTGGAAAATGAAATGTCCTTTTCTTGAATATAATGTGTGTCAATAGGCCATGATTTAGCTAAGTTTAGTAGTAAATGTCAGTAAGTATAGGTCCAGCATTCTAGGAGGCTTAGGTGGGAAGATTACAGGTTCAGATCCAGCCTTGGTAACTTAGTGACATTGTGAGACCCTGTCTCAAAACTTTAAAAAATTCACATAAAAAAAGGACTGTAGATATAGCGTAAAGATCTCAGGTTCAATTCCCATACTGCAAAAAAAAAAAAGACTATCACTTTATCCCAAAACACAATCAAGAATATTTTTATATGCTTGAAAATGTATTTATTTGATATATTACAAGAAAAATATCACAATCAATAGCTAAAATACCTTATGTGGTATAACAGTAGCCCATGGATATCTCATTGCTATGAACTGAATGTGCCTGACCTCACACCCCAGGCATTCATATATTGAAATCCTAACCCTCAATGTCATAGTATTACGATGTAAGTCTTTAGGGAGTTCACTAGGTAATGAAGGTAGAGCTCTCATGACTAGAATTATGGCCTGTTTACTCTTCTTTTGTATTGATTTTGTTTTTCAAAAAAATTGTTAGTATATATTTTGCTATACATAATGAGCATATTCATCATGGGGTATTGATGCATATACGAATCACATCTTGATCCTTTCTACTTCCTTTCCCTCGACATCTTTCCCATCTCCAAATTCCCTTTCCATCTCCACTTCTCTTCAAGGACAAGTCAGCAGTCTGCTACTCTTATCTCCAACTTTCAACAACCAATATTGTAAGAAATAAACTTTTGCCATAATGCCCTAAACTGGCTAAGCCATTATGTAACTCTGCCTTTAGTGATATTTCAGTGGGAGCTTGAAATTGAACATCATGTAAGTATTTGCTCTAGTAACATCATAAAATGCTCTGAATTTTCCCACCAGAAAGTCTGATATTTGACATTTATCAGGCACCACTGTATTTCTTTATCATTCCCTTTGGTTTTTTTTTATTTTATTTTAAACTATGCTATTTGAGAATAAGTTATAAACAGCACACATCATTAACCCTTGATAGTGAGATATGTATTTTCTTAGAACAATAACTTTCTCCATTGAAATCTATGAGAAATATTTACACAGTGTTATTACCTATTCAACAAGCCTCTTTTATAATGTCAGGTCTCTAAGCTAGACCCCCGCCCAACTAGGAGAAAAAAGCTCCCCCAAACAGATCTGTTATTCACACCTGGGGGGAGCAGGGCATTCAACAGGAAAGCCAGCAGTTGTTGCCACACAGCTCAACCTGCAAAGAGCTGGTTCCATGAAAAACCACAACAGACATGCTGTGCCTGCCAGCATCCCCTGTACCAAAGCCTGTCTATCAGCTAGCCTTAGACCCCTATTTACGACCCAAAATTTTGCAGCTCTCCTCAGCAATATGTCCCCCCCACCTAAACTCCCATATAAAAACACGCCCTCAACCCTTGCTCAGGGCCAATGGTCTTTTCGCCCTTGGCCCGACCGTACCTGGTCAGGGCAATGAAGTCTTCCCACATTGCTTCAACTTTGCCTTCCTCGGTGATCTCAGTTTTGCCTCAGTTTAGCCTAACACACAATAGCTCCCCATCCCGTTAATGTCTTTTACATCCAGGATCCCATCCAGTATGACTTACTGCATTTAGCTGTCCTGGTTTAGTTTTCAACCCAATGTAGGTGCCTACTCATGCCTTGTCATTCACAAACTCAACATCAACTTCTCTGGTGTTTCCACATCACTGACTTATATGGGGGCAAGAATACCTCAAAAAAAAAAAAGAGAGAGAGAGATGCCATTTTGTTCTTTTCATTGCAATGTATTAGGAACCAAGTAGTATAAATTTATTTTGTAGCTGGCATGTTAAGTTTTTGTTACTTGGTTAAAATGGTGTCTGCCAGTCTCCTTTACTGTGCAAGTGTTTTGTACAATATAAGTAAGGCTGGGAGGGACCCAAGAAGCAGCAACAACCTCCCGTGCACCAGCAGCAGTCAGGATGGCCAGGGAGAGAAGATATGGCCTCCCCACCTAAGCAACCAGCTGATTCGGAAGAATGCAGGCTGAGATGATAATGACTGAAGTAAAGAAAAGAATTTAATGCTTGTATTATTTGATTGACTTTGCAAACCTAAAGCCGGCAGTCTGAGCATCTATTTAGAAGATAACAATATGCAATATAGTAATTATTGCAGAAAAAAAGACAAGGATATCCACTGTCTCCACTCATATTTGGTATAGTCCTGGAAACTTAGGGCAGAGCAATTAGACAAGAGAAAGAAATAAAAGGAATAATGATAGGAATGAAACAAGTTAAACTACTGTTATTTGTGAATGACATGATATTCTACATAGAATACCCCAAAAACTCCACTAAAAGACTGTTAGATTTAATAAGAAAATTCAGTAGTGTAACTGGATACAAAGTCAACACTCAAAAATCAATAGCCTTCCTGTACATGAATGAAAATCTCACTGAGAGAGAAATTAGGGAAACAACACCTTTCACAATAGCATCCAAAAAAATGAAATACCTAGGAATTAATCTAACAAAGGATGTAGAAGACCTCTACATTGAAAACTACTCTGAAAAAGGAGGTTAAAAAGAATATCAGAAAATGGAAAGATATCCCTTGCTCTTGATTAGGAAGAACCAATAGAGTGAAAATGGCCATATTTCCAAAACTGTTACACAGATTTAATGCAATTCCGATCAAAATTCCAATAGAAATCTCACAGAATTAGAGAAACTGAAAGCGTAAATAAGGACCAAAATGTGTAACAGATGTTGTGAAATAGAAGGAAAATGTTCAAATGGAGAGGGGCTCAAGGGAGAGGGAAGGGGGAGAGGAAAGAAAGGAAAAGGGAAAAAAATGAGAATAAAATACAACCAAATTATTGGTGACTTATTTTCTCTAAAAATGAAAATAAAAATAAAAATGACACTGCAACATTCTTGTGAAATCTTTTGAAACTAAAGTCCTGTGTCTTTTGGGGATGGGTGTAATATAGGGGACAGAATAAGGCCTTTGGGACCTGGCTCAACCCCTAGTGCTGCTACTTCCCAGCACCTGAACATTGGAAAGATGGCCTAACCTTTCTCAAATGTGATTTATTCCTTTTCAAAATTAGAATACTATCATCAATAGGGAAACGGTTAAAAACTCTAATTCTGAAACCAACCTGACTAGATTTGAATTCTGAATTCTATCATTTTTATATAGTGTGACTTTTTCCCCTTTGAGATGGAGAGAGCTTCTTAACCCCTAAACTTTCTCAATCTCTGCTCATAATGCAGAAATAATAAAATACCACAATGAATGTAATTATTATGCATTATGAACATGCACCAATAAAAATTTTAAAATTAAAAAAAGATGTGCAATATCATTAGTCATTAGAAAATTCAAATGGAAGCCATAATCAGATACAACTTTATACTCATTAGTATTTCTATAGTTTTTTTAATAGAAAATAACTAGTTTTGGTGATGATATAGAGAAATGGAGACCCTCTGTTGAAGGGACTATAACCGTGGAGCCACTGTGAAAAACATTTGCACAGTTAAACATATTATCATATGACCTAACACAATTACCAATGACCTAACATTTCCAGTCCCAGCTATATATCCAAAAGGGTTGAAAACAGGTGTTCAAACAAAAACTACTACACAAATGTTAATAGTAACATGACTTTCAATAGCCATAGGTCAAAACAATCCAAATGCCCATCAGTTGATGAGTGGATAAACAAAATGTGGCAGTCATTCAGTTATGCAATTGACAATTGACAATCATTCAGTTATAAATGTGAATGATGTACTAAAACATGTTACAACAGGAATGAACACCAAAAAAATTATGCTAAGTAAAAGAAAGCTGACACAAAAGTTCATGTACTGTATGACTCCATTTATATGAATTCTTGGAATAGTTAAATCCACAGAGGCAGAAAGATTAGTAGTTTCCAGGGACTGAGCAAAAGGAGAAATGGGGAGTGATTGTTTAGTGGATGCAGGCTTTCCTTTGGGGATGACAAAAATGTTTTGGAATTAGAAATGATGGCTGCACATCATGAATGTACTAAGTGCCGCTGAACTGTACATTTTAAAATGGTTAATCTCACTTTATATAAATGTTACCTCAATTTTTAAAAATTGGAGCCATTCAGTGGCTTAAGCACCTGCTTGGCAGGTGCGAGGTTGTGAGTTCAATCCCCAGTACTGATCAAAAAAAAATTTTTTTTTGGAGTCATTTGACTTCAGAGCCAGCATTTTTTTTTTTCACCAGAGATCGAACTCACAACCTCACACCTGCCAGGCAGGTGCTTAAGCCACTGAGCCAAACTCCCAGCCCTACTTTTTTGAGACAGGTTTGCACTATGTAGTTCAGGCCGGACATGTGCTCATGTTGTAGCCCAAGTCAGCCATGACGCTCCTCCTACCTCAGCCTCTCAAGTGCTGGAATTAAAGGCATGCGCCACCATGGCCGACTCAGAGCCAGCATTTTTATACTGAGCTTTACAGAATGCTATACTACAGTGCCTTTCAGGACATGCTAGGATTTGATGAATAGCCACCAAAATGGTTTCAGCATCAATTTCTAAGTGTCTGATGATATAAGCATCTAAATATGTAAGGGCAGAAAGTTAGACATTAGCAGGCCTAGAGACAAACAGCTAGAAGCTACTTGTAAAGCAAAGAGGGCCTGATTTTCTTCCTTTTCTCTTTCACTTTTTTTTTCCCTAAATTACAACACTTAATTGCAACATCTACAAAGGTCAAATTTCTGAAACTAGAGCAGATTGGGCAGCATTTCCATGTGAAATGTTACAGCTTTGCAAATTTTGTGTTTTATTCAAATCTACATGCAGAAACTGAAACATGGTAAAAGAAAAATGCAAACTAGCTGAGAAAAAAAAGATGTAATCAAGTTGTAGCATACAGATGTGCTCTTTAGCCAAATTCATCATGCCTACTGAAAAGTGAACAAAAGACAGTTATCTCAATAAATTAACAGATTGTCAGAAACAAACTAAGAATCCTCACTTCTTTCCAGAGGGTTGGGGGATAAGACAAAAAACAAAAGCTCTACTTGTTTCTGCATTTTGTTTAGAGCAGAGGCTGTAAACATATGAAGGTCAACAAAATATTCTGAACTACTTGTCGATTGCCCATTTTCTGTGACATACTGACTGGCACATTTTGTTTTCAATGATACTTACAATGGGCTCAAGTATATTTCTGTTCTTAGGCTGGTATCAGTTTTATAAGTCATCTGACTTAATGCTCTCTGTATACTAACAATCTCCACATTTTTCTTTTGCTCAAATAGGCAATTTTATATCACCATGGATACAACAGATTTTTCTACCTCACAGCTTGTTCCTTTTGAAACAAACTCCTAAAGAAAAGTTTTCCTGGCAGATTATCTGGTGTTTGGATATTTTTCATCAATTGTTGTCCTGCGTGTACGTTTTTACTAGAAGATTTTACTGTTTGCTCTATACTTCTCTACTGTAGTCCTGAAGTCCCCAAATATGTCTTGTCCAACATAAGATGTTCAATTCAGAGACACTGTAATTCAAATCAAGTTTAAAATTCAAGTCATTTCCCCATACTATTACCATCACAATTGTATCTTCTCTGGCTCAGCCATCTTATTGATGTTCTTCTTGATGTAACTGCTCTGTAATCAAGTGAACCATCTCATTTTTGACTGCCATGCTCAAGAGGAGATTAACCCTCATGTGATTTCCATTGCAAAAGACCTTTTCTGCCTTGCCTGGAGGCATGGGCTTGCTCTGGTTGCGGCAGAGGCTGGTATTTCTGCCTCATGGCTCCATCCAGTCCCAGGTTTAGATTCAACTCTCTAGACTGACACGCTGAAATGTGTCGACTGCTTCCATTCAATTGCTGGAAGATTCCACTATCCACAGCATCTAATACAGGACCTAATGAAATGACCTATACTGCTAGATCAACCTCTTTTCCTACCAATCTTAAAGATCAGATCTTACTAGGAGCTCCCTTTGGAAATTGATAACAAGGCCACAGCTCATGACTGGTGTTTGTTGGATCTGGGTGCTGGGCAAGATTGCAACATTTCTTGATAATCTTCTTGTTCTTGTCATTCATTGATATTTAGTGTACGTTTTTTTGTTTTATCTTCTCTTCTTGTTCTGCCTGTTGCTGGTTCCAGTGATTCCTGGAAAGTTGGGACAATATAGACACATTGAGGAGTTTAAGCTGCTGTGTATTTGCTTTTCTTGCTACCATGACAAATGGCATCGTGTCTGCAGACCGCCTGTCCTTCCCACTGCCAAGAGGAGGCCCTTTCCTCAGCTGGCTTTTGAGACGTAAATAAATAGCACCAAGCTAGTGAACTCTGACAGATTTGCCACTTCATTGCTGAAGATGTTAGCATCATTTTATCCAGAGCTTTAATGAAGTCCTCATCCTCCACACAAGATATATGCTTTAGTCTACCTACTTTAATCATTACCTTGGAATTCTCTGCATCAGTTTCATTCTACTTAATGAAACCTGTAAGGTAATCTGTATTCTCCTCGTCTTCTTGTTCTATGGTCATTATCAGAACCCCTCTTCTTCTGGCTCACCTACTTCACTTTCACTTCCAGACTGTTCTTCTGTTTCTGCTCCTCCTCCTCTTCTTCCTTCTACTCCTCTTCTTCCTCCTTCTCCTTCTTCTTCTTTTACATTTCCTCCTTCTGTCATAGAATATTGTGAGTTTTTGTCATTTACTAGGCCTGGTTTTATTTAGTATTCTCATTCCAATTTGTGTAATTGGATTCATCCAGGGAATTACAGAGTCTGATCTTCGTTCTCCTTCAACTTGGCAGCTTCTCTTCCTGACATCTTGCCTGCTCTTACTGCTTTTTCCCCTCTTCCTCTTCATGTTTCTTTTTCTCCTTCTTCCTCTTCCTTCTCCTCCTCCTTCTTCTTCTCTTCCTCCTCCTTTTTCCTTTAATTCTACTTTTCTTCTTTTTTCTTACATTCTTTGTAAGAAAGTTATCTTCTTTCAGTTTCTTCTTTTTGTCTCCAGGATCCTTACTGACCTCTTTCTTGGCAGTAATTTTGAGACGGTCTTTTGGTTTGTCCTTGCTGCTGACTGGTTGCTTTTCACTGTAGTCTTTCTCTTTGTTGTTTACCACAGATTCTTTTTCTTCCATACTTGCTGGCTTTTTACACTCAGCTGGCATTATGTCACCCAGAACAATCTCCAGCCTGGTGTCAACATCGGGCCTGGGTTTCCCATCACCAACTTCAGTTCTCCCTTCCCCTCCACTTCCCTTTCCGCCCCACAACTATCTCACAGCTGAACTTCTTTAACTTTCTTAATCGTTAGCTATAGATAAAATCCATGTCAGCTTGCAGTCGCAAGTTTTAGTTCAAGAAAATGAAACATCCTCTGAGCATGCTGATAAGGTTCAGGGTCCATACAAAGTCCAGATAATGCATAAGGGATTAGAAAAACCGCAAGGTTTCATAACAAACTAATGGAAATCATCTACCTAGGGAGTAAACAAGGACCTAATAAGTCAAAACAGTTCATTTTCCTTGTAAAATGAATAATGACTTTGGAGGAAGCAATGAATATTCCTTACAAGACGCAGGCAATCACATAAATCTAACCTGAGACATCATTCCTCATTCAGTGCATTCATCCATTGCCATCTGGATACTTATCACCTTCACACATGAAAATGTATCTCCTCTCTCTCTCTGTCTCTCTCTCTCTCTCCCCTCTGTCTCTCTCTTTCCCTCTCTCTGTCCTCCCCTCTCTTCCCCCTCCTTCCATCTCTCTCTACGAAGTTATCTTTTTGTGATAAACTCTACCTGCAGGCTTGATACAATGGTCTAGGGTCTTGTCTGAAATCTTTTATCAAAGGCACAAAGAATCAAGGTGTGTCACTGGTCCCTCACAGCCTTTGGACTTTACAGTGTTAGAACCAGGTTTCATAGTGACATAAGTAAACAATGTTCTAATGCTCATGCTTTCTGGGACACCAAACAAAATAAGGGTTCTGTCTGTGAGCTGTTCATATCTGGGTCTCCATTATATTTGTGTGTCAGGGCAAAGTACAACTAGAAGCTCAGAACCCATTCTCCTTATCTGCCAACCCCCTTACCCTGTCCTGTACCTTGTATATGGAAAACTAAGCCCACACAACCAAACTACATACATGTGCACGCGCGCACACACACACACACACACACACACACCTGCACACAGCTCCCCTTGGGCTATCCTGAAGCCCAAGGTGTAGACGCAGCTAGCACTGACATAGCCTGAGGGTAACTGGTACTAGGGGAAAAACTACAGAGGCCCTGGCAGACTAAGGAGCTTGGTCTTAGTAGACCTTAAGAATCTTGTGGGCATCAGGGACAAACACTAACCACCACCCCCCACTCCCCTCCCCCCTCCTCCCGTAAGCAACCTGCTGTTTCGGAGGTCTGGCTGGATTAATAGCAACCAAGGAACATCAACCAACTTTTGTTTTGTAGATTTGGTCAGGCCTCTGGGCAGCAACCCAAGCATCTCTTTATAACAGGCAATGCAGCAAATATGGGGGATTCTCTTCTGTCTTGTCTTTTATTATTAATAAAATATTAAAAAAAATAAAAAATAAAAAAAAAGAATCTTGTGGGCAGACAATTCTAGGGTCTGTGTACCTGGAATAATCTAGAAAATTAGAGCACGTATAGACTAGTGATGGTGAACCTTGGGTTACATATGTGTTGTGATACATTGTTAGGCAGATTCATTTTGGGCAGGTTTAATTGTGGGGGGGGATCTTATGGTGTCATAGGAAGCTCAGGGACATGGACAAGCAGGTAAAATCAATCATGTCTTTGACTGAGCTAGTCTGTCTCCGGGTGATAAATTCTTGAAACAAGCTAGCACAACAGGACATGTTTACAGGCTGGGTAATGCAGCCGGGTTATATTTATCTTACTAGTTGCTGCTGGCCTTGTATATCAAGGTCAACTGAGTCTGACAGTCTAACTGTGAGACAGGCTGGGCCTGCAGATCCCGTCCTTAGCATAATGTCAGCCTGTGAATTTTAAAGTTTTTGCCTCATGTTGAATGTTTGTCCTCATAGTAAACAAGGTTACCTCTTTGCTTAAGGTAGCTTGTTTGAATCTCTGTTCTTTTCATTTGTTTGTTTGTAGTCCAAGCTGGCCTTAAACTCACCATATAGCCCAGGCTAGCCTTGAACTAGTGGCAATCTTCCTGCCTCAGCCTCCCAAGTGCTAGAATTAGAGGCATGTGCCACCATGCCCGGCCTGAATCACTGCTCTTAACAGGTGCTTAAGTCACTGAGTCAAACTCCTGGCCCTAGTTTTTTTGAGGCAGGGTCGCACTACGTAGCTCAGATTGGCCTTGCGCTCACATTGTAGCCCAAGCCGGCCTCGAACTCACAATGCTCCACCTACCTCAGCCTCCTGAGTGCTGGGATTAAAGGCGTGCACCACCACACCTGGCTCTGAATTACTGTTCTTATAATAGACCCTCTACCTCAGCATTACATCGAATTTTTTCTTAAGAGTCCAAGGCTAGTTTGATAAACATCATTTAATGACACTGTCAATCTTCATCCTCTTTGTCTTACTAAATCTGTCCCTTGACCCTTGCACATGAAATACCGTTCTAGTTTTGCCTCTGACAACTTCTCTGCCTGAGCTTGTTTCCCTTCCTCTTCTCATTCTCTGAAGTGCAAACAATCAGCAACTTCTGTCCAGCTCTTTTCTAGCTTTATACTCTCTTCCTATCAAACAAACCATTCATCCCACGTCTTCATATACAGTCTCTTTCTCTACAGGTGACTCTGAAATCTATATCTCTGAGCCCACAAGAATGAAAATCAACACTATTGAAACAGAAATTATGTTTACAGTCATGGGCTCAAGTGATTCTCCCATCTAAGGCTCCACAGGAAGCTGGTATTTCAAGCAAGTGCCACCTCACCCCACTCTAGTTTCTTCTCTTCACTTCCCTATTTCTATTTATTGTACCACCAATCTCCCATTTTCAAAATCTGACTTACTTTTGGGTTTTTTATTCTCTTCATCTATCCCTGTCATTTAATCAGTTGCAAAGTTTAGCTGATAATGATGATTGTTAACTCTCTTCTACCTCTCAGGTCTTCAGTTACTCTTCATAGCAATTGTTCTTTTATAAGGGATCCCATAATTCAGAATTCTCTAAAATGTTTTTAAGATTCCATTTTTTCATGGTTTTGTTGTACTGGAAAATAATCAGGTTTCTCTTCAGATCATATAAATCTTTTGCCTTATACTGGAAAATTTTTAAATTTACTGTTCTTTTACATATTAACAATTCACTTACATTTTATTAATCAAAAGATTCAAAAAGTGCTTCATGTTTTGCATCAAGCTGAATGTGCAATTCTGTGAAAGGGAAAAAAAGCTGTTTATTCTCTATCTTGTCAACATGTGCTTAGAAGCAAAACTCAGAAAATATGCGAGTTAGGGCCAGGAGTTTGGCTCAGTGGCTTAAGCACCTGTCTGGCAGGCATGAGGTTGTGAGTTCGATCCCCAGTGCTGCAAAAAAAAAAAAAAAAAAAAAAAAAACAAATACTCAAGACAGTCAGGGTTTTTAAAATTTTGTAAACTTTAAAAATAGGTACATCCTAAATAGGATACAACTTGAGAATCTGAAAGGCTTCCTACCAGAGCTGGTTTGTAATCCCGATGAATGCAGTGTCTTTTTAAGGTGGATTTTATTTGAAATGTGTTCTTAAAATATATTTAACATGGACAGTAGTTGCCAGAGCTAGGTCAAGGGGACTTGGGAATGACTGATAATGGACTTGGAATTTCTGTGGGGATAATGAAAATGTTCAGGAATTAGATAGCAATTGTTGTGCAGCTCTGCAAATATGCTAAAACTTACTGAACTGTATGCTTTAAAAGGGGTGAATTTTACAATATAAAAATATTTAATGACATTAATTGTTGACATTAGATGATTGGTTGAGTTTTATGGTTAATTCATTTTGCTAGTTGAGGTTCTTTTAGTTAACTTATCTTTAAAGAATATATTCCCTGCCAGGTACAGTGACAGATACCTGCAACCCCACTATTCTGGGAAGCTAAGGCAGGAAGATTACAAGTCTGAGCCCAACCTGGGAAACTGAGCAATTTAGCAAGAACCTGTCGTAAAATTAAAATTTTTAAAAGGGTTGGGAATATAGCTCAGCAAGAAGTGACTGGGCTCAATCCCTAGTACTGAAAAAAAAAATATATATATATATATATTACATATATATGTACATACATACATGTAATATATATGAATCCTCTGGGGTAGGAGGAGGAAAGGGTAGGGAGATATATATATATATATATATTCTCTGGGAAGGGTAGAAGAAAAGGAATATTGACCAGGAATGATCACAGTGTATTATACATGTATAAAGATGCTATTAAAAATTATGATAAAATGAAACACTCTAACCTGTATAGCTGATATTCATTAACATTAAAATATATATACTCTTCTTATAAAACAATACGTATCATATAATATCTACTGCGCAATCACTATTCAAAAAATGCCCTGTACACGTTATTTCTTGTAATCTTTATAACTAGTCTATGAGATAGTTATTATTATCTCATTTTAGGAAAACTGAAGTTTAGAGAGTGTAAATACTTTGCCACATTCACAGCTATTAAGTGGTGGAGCTCAAATTTGAATGCTTTATCTGACCCCCAAGCCTGTTATCTTAATCTCTGATCATCAGCACAAGGCCAATCAATATGTTTCATGAAATTGAATTTATTAAGTAGATCACATTTGTGAGACAGAATACCTGGAGCAACTTTCTGCTGCTCTAGAGCAAGGTATAAAATTAAAAACCAAGAGAGTTTCTGAAATCTCAATATCCAGAAAATTTTCAGGAAATCACACCCATTGCCAGATCATATAGGGCAAGTCTGAACTTAAGGCAGAGAAACTGAAGTCAGGGATGAATATGGATTTTTATAAATATTTTATAAGCTTGGGCAGTGTATCAATCAGTGATTCCCTAGAGAAACAGATACAACACAGGACATACAAATGTATAAGAAATTGCAAGACTGGCTTACAACGGTCAGCCACAGTGTTGGATGAGGAAGCATGCATGCAAAGGGTGTCTGCACAATGGAGACTGAAGGTTTCAGTCCAAGGTCTGGAGTTCACTGCAGTGTCCTGTGCAAGCCCATATCAGGAAGCCAATGAGTCTGCAACAGAAACCTGAAGAGTCTATGCTGGAAAGCTGAAGAATCTACACCAGAAGTTTTGAAGGATCTAAGGGTCTGTACTAGAAGCCAGGAGATGACATTCAAGCTAAAGACGAAGACAGGAGCTCTGTTGAAAAACAGAAACAAATCAGTTCTTCCTCATTTCCCCTTTATACTGTCCAGGGTTGAACTGCCCTAGGGCAGATCCTCCTCACACTAGGATGTAGAATTGCTGAGCCAGCTTAATTTAAGTTTCTAAACTTTTCAAACTGACACAATCAATCAACCGTTACAGGCAGATAGGAATCACTTTCTAAGAAAGCACCTTTCTTTCCACTCACTGCACACATTCTCAAATGACTGAGCAAAGGCAAAGTATAAATTTTTTATTTTGAGACAGGATCTTGCTAGGTCACTAAGTTGCCCAGGCTGGGCTTGAACTTGCCTCATCCTCCCAGAGTACTGGAATTACAGGTGCATGCCATGCCTGGCTAGAGCTTCCCATTATTTCAGTGTTCGGGGAGAGACTGGAAAGCACTGAAATAAATGATTTATAATCTCCCTCAGCTCTAAGATGCTTCATCCAAGAAGGCAAATGTTCACAATCTACAACTTTTCAGGGGAAAATATCTCTGGGAAAAATTATTTCTTCTGCAAGAGTCTAAAAAATTCAGCCATTTTATACTAATATTTAAATCTAAAATTTAAAGTGAGTATACGAATAATTTTTATGTGTGGTACTGGGGGTTGGACCTTTATACTAAACTACATCCCCAGCCTTTTTGGTTTTGGGAACAATCCTGAGAAAGTAAACCTAGGCCCTAGGGAAGTAGAATTTTAAAAATTCATTTCATATAGTTCTCTTCAGCAATTTTAGCTCACAGAGGTTCATACCTAGCCTATGCTCGTCTCAGGGGTGACTTATACAAAGTCATCACAGAACCAATAGGGGTTTTTTTTTTACAGTAATTGCTCTAATCGATATATTTTCTTGAACATCTGTCTCCTATCTGGCTGTCCAGTCTTAACACCCACAACTCTTTCCCTGGTATTTGGAGTACACGAAGATGCTGGGTTTCTGTGGCTTTGTACATGTCCCTTCTGCCAGGGAACTCTCTCCCTCAATAAAAGTATTGAGAAGCCAGAACTATTTCTTATTTTAAGTTTTAGTAGCCCCCTGCAGATATTTCTACAATAGCTTTCATTACAACTACTGTCTTAGTTACTTTTCTCGTTGCTGAGACAAAATACCTAACACCCAAAGTTAAAGGTTTATTTAGTTCACAGTTTATAGAGGTTTCAATCCATAATTGGCTGGCTGCAAGGCAGGGTGGCACATGGCAGAGGAGGAACAGTTCGTGGTGGTAGAAGACAGAAAAATCAGTGAGGGAGAGAGTAACTAAGACAGAACATGGCACCAGAGAAATGGGGTCATTGCTGTGACATTACCTGGCCATGTGGCTCAAGAGCCTTTGGGATTGGCTTATTGGAAGAGAAAGAGGACATGTTCTGAGATACAAGCTGAAAAAGTATTGCTGAAATGCCTTAGCCTGTACTTATGGGAGATGCTGCTCAGAGCTCAAGACTGAAATGCTAGAAAAGACCAGGCTCAGAAGGTTTTTGCTGGAAAGAAGGACCACACTGGCTGCTGGACTCCAGGTGATGTGTTATGAGCGGGCAGAAAGTTTGTCTGCATTTTGCTCATGTCCAGAGACTTTGCCTGGGACTGAGATTAAGGGCAATGGACTAAATCATCTGCCAGAAGAAATTTCAAGGCAGTATAATGTTGAAGTGGTGGCATGGCTACTGTTGGTGGCTTTTAGCCAGATTTATTTTGAGAATCAAAAGCAAAGAGCACAGAAGAATAATTTAAAACATTGTGAATCTGGCCAGAAAGGAAGCTTCAGTAAAGCTATGGACTACAAATATAGCACAGAGGAGATCTTGATTGCTGAGAAGGAACAGAAGAATAGAAAAAATGGCCTGAAAGCATCACAAGAATCAGCAGGACTCCATCCTTTGAGGCCTCAAAATTGTAAAAGTGATTTTGCTTTGAGAAAAAAGCCTAAGAGCACCATGTTCCACAATGATGGTGGCCTAGAGAATTTGTTCCTCGGAATTGGATTCAGAGTGTTCAACAATCCAGGAACTCAATCCCTATAGCCAAGAAAGAGAAAAGCCTACTGTGCCTGCTGGCAGCAACCTTGACATCATCCATGTGGTGCTGGTTTTAGGTGCATGCAGAATGCAAGAGTTGTGGGGTCAGGAAGGCTTCTACTCAGATTTCAGAAGAAAGTCTGGGAGGCCAGGGAGTGTGCCCCTAAGAATGCAGTGAGTGAAGCTATGAGTGTGAAGCCAAAGGTGCAAAGGAGACCCCAAAATTTTGGAGAAGCCAGGAAAGTGGATCATCTGAAGAAAACTGCAAGGAGGGAGCAGAACAGGCCCAAGAGAAAACCCACAGGAACTAAAATCACCAGAAGTGCCATAGGGGTAGAGTTACCCAAGCCCTTTGGAGTTCACATCTTGCCACAGATTACCTCAAATGCTGCACACAGAACTACAGCACTTAATGTTTGTCCTACTGAATTTTGAACTTTCTTTGGTCCCATTCTTTTGTATCCCACTGTAACTTACAGTGGAAATGTCTAGCT
This sequence comes from Dasyprocta punctata, assembly GCA_004363535.1. Lineage (NCBI taxonomy): Eukaryota > Metazoa > Chordata > Mammalia > Rodentia > Dasyproctidae > Dasyprocta > Dasyprocta punctata. Next base: position 116,007 of record RJWM01001949.1, on the reverse strand, counting down.
TGCACCATTGATTGTTGAAAGCATTTAACTTTCTTTTTACTTGTGCAGGGGCTCATATCTAAGAGTTTGCCTTACATCTCAGAGGAGACTTTGGACTTGGACTTCTCAGCAATGCTGAAACTGTTAGGACTTTGGCAACTCTTAGAGATGGTATTTGTTTTCTTTTTTCCAAAAAACTCAGCTTCTTGGAGGATAGCATGGTCTTATTCATTTTCTTCGCTTCACAGGCCTACCACACTATCTAAGTTTAATAAATGCAGGGGCCGTGTACTGAGGCCATGTGGGCACCAGCATAGGGCAGTGTGGGACTGCTATGGTGGAGATGCAGCAGCTCTGGGTACAAGAGGCAGTGGACTCCATGGTGAAGAGTGTGGAGAAAGAGAACATTTGGAATATGCAGGCCTTGTGTTCTGACTGCCTGTGGAGGATGAGGATCGTCTAGAAAGAAACATAAAGAATTTTCTGGGGTAAAGGAACTCCATATTTTGATTGGGGTATTGGCTATAACAATGTATATATTTGCCCACACTTACCTAAACAACTAAGATGAGTGCGTTCTACTGCTTGCAAAAATTTACCATGATTTGTTTTTTATTTTTATCAGTACTAAGGACTAAACGCAAGGCCTCCACACAAAGCTACAATCCCAGCCCGACTTTTTGTTTTTTATTTTCAAACAGGGCCTCACTAAGTCACTAAGTTGTCCAGATTGAAGTTGAGATCCTTCTGCTTTCACCTCCCAGAGTGCTGGGATTATGGGCATGTAGAAGTTCTGGCTTAACTAGAATTTTTAGAACTGTCAGAATCCCCACTCCTTTCTTTCCCACTAAATTGGACTAAGAACTCAAATGTCTATAGAAGTTTGACAGGGGTCTTAGTTACTTTTCTCATTTCTGAGACAAAATATCTGATACCCAAAATTAAGGGAAAAAATATTTACTGCTGCTCACAGTTTGTAGAGGTTTCAGCCCAAGCTTGCTCCAAGACAAGGTGGCATGGCAGAGGAGCATCGTAGAAGAGAAACACTTTCTGGTGGGCAGAAGGGAAGAAGGCACTAAAGCAGTGAAGTAGCAAGGAAGCAGCAGTAAGCATCAACAGCAGCCCTCTTTCTGTCCCTTATATTTTATCCAGGCTACCCTCACTTAGCGTAGTACTCACACTCAGGATGGGACACCCTTAATCCTAGCGTCACACCATGGATGGATCCCAGCATAACACACTTAAACCCAGCATCATACAATCTACAGTCAACCACCTCTGAAAAGCCCCACCTATCACTGCATGAGGCTTTTGGGGGACATCTAGACATGAGCCATAACAGCAGTAAAGTGAATATGCTAATGGATTAAGTAGAATATAATAGGGATGGTCAAGGTCTGCCAGCACACTGGAGAAGGTATATTCTTTATCATGATCACATGGATAATATGTGCAAAAGCAGAACCTATACTTAACAAGTACCACAGATGTTTTGAACAATAGTCAAGTTTGTGACACACCTGCTATGTCAGGAAGTAATTAATAGTCTTCAAAGTAGCATACACAAGATCTATTAAAGTGCAGGAACATGATATTTAGAACTGTTTTCCGTTTTTTTCATTCTCATATACATATTGTTTTCTTCTTCATTTCATTTTAGAACGCCAAAAGGAACCCACTGAATGGTATGTGTCACATTTATCTTGCATACTATTTACCAACTCAAACAACTGAGGTAAGAATAAGGGCAATGTCCAAAGAATGCAATGAATAGACTTGTATTATAGGTACTGACCCAATGGTACCACTGAGCCTTCATAAGGCAAGCAATGTTTCTATAGTCACTGTAAGGAAGGAAAAAGTTTTACTGTACATTTTATTCTGGTCAAATAGGAGAGCACACTGGAGAAATCATATCCCCTTTCATTCTAAAATTCAGGTTAATTTTTGAGGGTCATGTGTCTCTGTTAAAAAAAACAGAGCTGTGGAGTCCCTTGGTGCTTTCCAAGGCCTGCAACCCAAGCAAGCCATTGTTTGTTCACAAAGAAGCATGCCAACTTGCTTAGCTGACCAGTGTGTTAGAAAAGAAGTATACCCCAATTGCCAAGGTGAAAGAGACATCCCTTCTCTGGCCTCACAGATCAGAGTTGGGGATCACAACTCTGTGTAAGCAAGCCTAGACAACTCAGCTATGTGGCCTCACAGGCCACCAGGCATACCCTCTACCCCTGATGGTAGGACAATTTTTCAGAAGGGGCTACCTTCCTTCTATTCCAATAGAATCAGGGAAACCAGAGAAAGCCAGAGACAGTACCTTGCCACATCCATTAACTAAAATAAAATTTCCATTGCTCTAGATGAGAGTCAATAATTTTGTCTACCTAGTAAACAATGTAATTGCTGCTTGAGCAAGAATGAAATGTAGCTGGATATGGTGATAAACATTGTAATACCATCCACTTGAAAGGTGAGGCAGGGGGGTCAAAACTTTGAGTCCAGGGCTGGGGATATAGCTCAGGGACGCAGCACCTGCCTAGCAAGTGCACGATCCTAAATTCCATTGCTGGTACCAAAAAAAAAAAAAAAAAAAAAAAAAAAAAAAAAAAAAAAAAAAAAAAAAAAAAAAAAAAAAAAAAAAAAAAAAAAAAAAAAAAAAAAAAAAAAAAAAAAAAAAAAAAGAAAAGAAAAGAAAAGAAAAAAGAAAAGAAAACTTTGAGTCCAGCCTGAGCCATTTAGCCAGACCCTATCTCAAAATAAAATTTTAAAAGGGATGTAGCCCAGTGATAGAGCACTTGCATAGCATGCACAAGGCTCTAGGTTCCCTCCCCAATACAAGGAAAAAACAAGTCATTTGTCTCAAGTAAAAGACCAAACTTCTATAGTGGTTCTGGTGTGCAAAGTTGTCAGTCTCCCAAGTTCCTTGTGCCTACATGGTCCCACCTTCTCTAAGATGCTGCCCTTACCTTATTTATATAGCTCCAAATGTACCCTTGTGACCAACTAAAACCTGATTATGAGAAAAGGAGGTATATTAGTGTATTTTCTGTTGCTGATAACACAACATCATAAACTGTTGTCATGACTGGGGGCCTGCAAAAGTACTTTGGCAGGTGAGATCCCCAGGGAAAAGAACACATGTGAGGCAGCTGCAAGAGAGCAGCCTGAGTCGGGCGTGGTGGCGCACGCCTTTAATCCCAGCACTCGGGAGGATGAGGTAGGCGGAGCGTTGTGAGTTCGAGGCCGGCTTGGGCTACAACGCGAGCACAAGGCCGGCCTGAGCTACATAGTGCGACCCTGCCTCGAAAAACCAGGGCCGGGAGTTTGGCTCAGTGCCTTAAGCGCCTGCCCTGGTGCTGCAAAAAACAAAAAAAAAGAAAAAAAGAAAAAGAGAGCAGCCTGTATCTTTATTGTTTAATTCTTAGATAGGTCGTTATCACATATTTACATTCTTCCATGCTAACTGACCTAGTGCATGCATATCTGTCTACTGCTAGGTCATCCTTGTAAAACTGTTCCTATGGTCTGCACTTGCAGGGTTACATCTTCAAAGATAGTTGGAGGCATTCTTATCTGCCCCTCTGAGCTTTGACGCATAAAGCAGTCACACATCTCACCCCTGCAAAGGTCAGGGGCAAGTTGTCTCTTGTGAGCAGCCCATAGAACTGACCCCTGTGCACAAAGGCCACAACAACATGGAACAGAACACTACCAACCCCACTGCTGCCATAGTGTAGCTGATGGCTAGCCAGCACCAGGAGGATCCCAAGGATTCCCACCACTGTGTGACAGGGTCTTGATGTAAGACTTGGATGGTGGACACCAATTTCTGTAGGGCTTCTTGCACTGATGTCTGCTGATCAGGGATAAAAACACAACATTCCACATGAAAGAAGGCACAATGTCTCCTTGCACTGTAGTCAGCAAATCAAGAGACATGTGGCTTTTGCAAAACCACATTTTTCATTTGAAACATCTCATTCATGAGCAACATTCAAAGCCTGTCATGTAACATTCAGGGCCTGGGCCATATGCTGAGCAAGGGCTTCAGCTTGCAGGGATAGGTCTATGGTCTCTGCCCCTGGCAACATCCAGACCACTGGTTAAAATCACCAGGCCACCCATTTGGTATGGTGTTACCTGTGGTACACCGAATCCCAGTCCCCACAGGAATGTAAAACAGCATACATTGCTGCCCACTGTTCTTCAGTCAGGGAATACCAACTTTCAGCCCCTTTTCATAACTGTGACCAAAATTCAATAGGGTGCTTTTGCTTTCTTTGTTATTGTCATGGGCCCCAAACAAACTCATCATCGTCTATGCTCTCTGTCAGGGTGAATGGCAGGGTGGGATCAACTACCCGGAGCACCTGTACCTGTGTAACCATTCTCTTTGAGTCCTGGAAAGCAACTTTTGTTGCATCTGTTTAGTCCCATATCACACCTTTTTGGTCACCTGGTATAAGGGTGTGGCAGGGTGGCTAGGTGCTATATAAATGTCCACCTTACCCAGCAAGCCCACATACACCCATAGTTGGCATACTGTCATGGGTCTGGGGTATGTCTGGATCTTATCAATTCTGGCATCAGGAATTACTTTTTTCTTACTTGACCAGGTAACACCCAAGAATCTGACAGACAAGCCAGTTCCCTGGACCTTGTCGTTGGTGGCCTACCCCCAGGCCAGCAAAGCTTTTTTTTAGATTGTGTGTAATGGCTTTCGAATCTGTAAGATAATTAGGAGTTAACATTAGTATCATAAATATAACAAAACTAACACAGAATGAGGGTCAAGTCCTTCTTGCAGAGCACCCGATTTGGCAGCTGTTCCTCCAGGCGTGCTTGCAGCAGTGTCTCCTTTTTGGAACACTGTCTTGGTCTGGCTCTCAACCAGCTACATGCCAGCACTCAGCCTCAGGCTGGTTTCCTAAATAGCCTGTGATGTTCAGTCTAGCTTCTGTTCCTGGCAGTTGTGCATCCAATTGCCAGTCATCTTGTATATGTCCTCAGACTATGGTTTTATCATGTGAATTTGCAAGAATTCCCCTGCATGGCACCAAACTAAGCACTAGTCAGTATGTCCACCGCCAGTATGTATCCAGTAACCAGGAAAACATAAACATCACAAGGGCTCAGAACCAAGCTCCTGACATTTAATGTCACCTGGGCTCTTTTTGTTTGAGCCCCTGGGACAGGTTTAACTCCAGCAACTCTGAGAGCAAAGTCACCAACAGACCCTGTCATTTGTTCAGAGCCACTATAGGTCCTCTTGGTTTTACCATGGTGATGCGCAGCTTGTATTTCAGTGCCTTGTAGCTGCCTCCAGGCTGTGGCTGAAGCCCGGCCTCATTCGGGTTTTCAGTGCCAGCCACCAGTCATTTGCACCCCGGCGCCACATCACAAGTACCCGTTTTTTTCTTTTTTTAACATTAGATTTTATTAGTACATTTTAGATACACATAACGATCACATTCATCACTGAGAATTTGTACCTGCACGTGATACAACTTCTTTCTTTTTCCCCCATTCCTCTACCCTCCCTTCAACCCCTCCTGCTCTCTCCATTTACAAAGCTTTGTTTCCTTGTTTTCCTTCTCTCATTTTTTTAAAAACGTTTCCCTTCTTTCCTTACCCCCTCCCCTTTTTTGTTGCCCTCCCCATTTGAACATTTTCCTCCTATTTCAAAATACATTCTGGTCTTTATTTACACTTTACATAAGGAACAGAATGTATTTTGAAATTAGTGCCCCTTTTTCAAGTGGGGCTGTTTTGTTGTCTTATCTGCGGCTAAGCCCGCAGCGAGCAGGTCTGTCCAAACCTGGCGCGGACGGGGTTTGGCCCAGCAGGACCGGGAGACACCTGCCTTTGCTTTACCGGCTTCCCCAGTAACTCCTCGTGTGATGGGCAGAGGTGGGCGGTTCTCCTCGTCCCACCTCCCAGAGCTAGGAGCTCCAATGTTTTTAGTTTTTTAAGTCTTCGGCCGAACCCATCAGAGCCTGGGGCCGTCAGGATCGTCCTTCTGGTTTTCGTCGGTCTTCAGTTCGGGGATATCTTTGGGATCAGTGTCGCTCCCTCGGTCACTCATCGCCCAGGAGCGGCAGAGCCTGGCGGAAGAGGCCGAAGTTCTCCCAGGTCTGACCTTACCTTGGAGCTTTACTTTTACGTCAGCCAGTGGCGCCCAAGCAGGTGCCGCGTCTGAGACTGCGCAGCCGCCCCCGAGATGCCTGCCGGCCCTCTCATCAGCTTCAAGTTTTGCATCGTTGGTTCTCCAACCAAAACCGCGCGCTTTGTCAGTCCCTTTTGTTGCGCGTGCGCAGAGGCTCCAGGTGGCTCAAGCCCAACTCTGTGAACTGTTTTTTTGTTTTTTGTTTTTTGTTTTTTTTTTTCCTCGACAGCCCACACGGCCCCCTCATTTATGCTGCCTGACCGAGCCTCTTTCACTTCCACCTTCTGCAGAGGGCAGTAAATATCAAGGCACTCTCCCAGGACTTAGGGAAGAGGAGGTACTTTCTGTGTCTCACAAAGTGGTCTCCGCGGCAACCAACTGTAGTTCCAAATCCTTCGTCAGTTGCATGATCTTTCTGATCTGTGCCACCAGGACCCGAGAATTGTTATTTGTTTGTTTGTTTGTTTTTCTTGCTCAGCATCTCAGGGCCTCTTGTCTCGTTGGGCCCAGTGCCCAGCTGGGAAACTTCCAGGCCCCGGGGCCTGCTCGCTGCCCTTTTCGTTCCTGTCTCGGCCATCTGTGTCCTAGTGCAGCTGGTCAGGACGCGGTTCACAGAGCCCAAGGACTCGCCAACCCCCAGCCCCCCGGGCGGGCGGGGCGCATCAGTACTGCTGCAGGCGGGCCACTCCCTGCCAACTCACGGTGAGAGGGAGGAATCTGTGTATCTAACACTTTCAAGGCTCCCAAACTTCCCCCAGTTCCTGACGGACAGCATCCCAGTCTCAGAACCTTCCTAGCCGCCAAAAAGGTGGCTATAGATCACCAAAGCGAGGCTAGGAGGGTGGGATGCGTCACCGCACTACCCTTGGGCTCTTTCTCACCATCGGAGAGGGGACACATGCACCTCATCATCCTGCCAGCTATGTCACCTGTCATGGCTGGGGGCCTGAAGAGATAATTTGCCAGATGAGATTCCCCAGGAAAAGGAACCCAGTGAGGCAGACATCAGTTCAAAAGGCCAGCAGCAAACTGGGTGTGTTGATCCAGGCCTGTAATCCCAGCACTCAGGAGGCTGAGGCAGGGGTATCACTTCGAGTTCAAGGCCAGCCTGGGCTGCACAGTGAATTCAAGGCCAGCCTAAACTACATAGTGAGACCCTGTCTCAAAAAAATGAAAATAAATAAATGAATAAAGGGCAGGCAGCAGCAAGAGAGCAGCCTGTGGCTTTATTGTTTAACTCTTATACAGGTGATTATTACATATTTATATTCTTCCATGTCGACTGGCCTAGTGTATGCGTACCTGTCTACTGCTAAGTCATCCTTGTATAACTCTTCTCCAGTCTACACTTGCACTAGACAGCTAAGTAGTGTCCTCAAAGTTAGCCAGAGGCCAGCTGATCTTTGGCCCCTGAACTTTGAAGCCTGAAGTAATCTGTCTGGAGCAGTGCACAATCATTGTTATAAAAAAATGAGAGCTGGGTGTATAGCTCAGTGATAAAGCACATGTTTAGCATATGCGAGACACTGGGATCAAACTCCAGCACCCAAACGAAGCTTACTTTGGCTCATAATTCTGGAGGTGCAAGATCAAAGGGCCACATCTGATAATGGTCACCTTGCTGGCAGAGTCTTAGTGAGTACTGGGTATCACATGGGTAGAAACAAAGGGTTTGAGTGTGTGTGAGTGTGTGTGTGTGTGTGTGTGTGTGTGTGTGTGTCTGGTTTCTGTCTCATAAAGCCTCCATCCTAATGACCTAATCTAATACTAATCACTTCCCAAAGAGCACCGCCACCCATAAACACCACAGCTGAATTAAGTTTCTGTCCTCTTCATACCTCACAATGGGGATTAAATTTCAGTACTTGAAACCTGTGGCACTCAAACCACAGCAACAGGAAAATTCTTTGAAAACAACCACCAGTGTCTGGCTTATTATGGCAACCAAAATTCAGCCCTAAAGAATAAAACCAAAGGAAACAAAAGGGCTCAGAGCACGAAAAAAGAGTTTTTTAGGCATGCCACATAGAATTTTTTTTTTTTTGAGACAGATTCACTATGCAGTTCAGACTGGCCTTGAACTCACTTTGTAGCCCAGGCTGGCCTTGAATTCCCAGTGAAATCTTCCAGCCTCAGCTTCCCAAGTGCTGAGATTACAGGCGTATGCCACCACGCCAAGCCTAGAATTTTTAAATTGCTAAAGTAGCATTGGTTGAGGCAGAAGAATTGCTGTGAATTCAAGGCCAGCCTAGGCTATAAAGTGAGTTCAAGTCTACCCTGAACTGCATGGTGAGATCCTGTCTCAAAAAGACAAAAAATAAATAAATAAATTAGCATTGGTTGCTAGCACCCATGGCTCCTACACAGTGGGAAACCCCAGTAAACATTGATCCTGGTTGATTTTTTTTTTCTCAAACTGGGCAAGTTTTAGTACACTTATGGGAACTGTGCAGGTACCAGCTACAGAAGATGTGGCCACATTCTGTGTCAGTATGTGGTATGTTTGTGTGTGTGTGTGTGTGTGTGTGTGTGTGTTGCTAAGGATCAACCTCAAGGCCTTGTACATTGTGGGGAACTGTTCAGACTGAGTCAAAGCTTGGGAAATCTGAGGACACCTGAGGAAGTGAATCTACTGTCTAGTGCAGGGACTGAGTGGGATACACTCATGTAACCATGACTTAGCATTAGATGACCACAGATGCATTGGTTAGGCCAGCACAGAAGAATGTAAATAAGTGATAATGACATGTATAAGAATTAAAAAATAAAAATGCAGGCTGCTCTTGCTCTGCTCTCCCTTGGCTGTTTGCTGTGTTGCTGATGTCTGCCTCTGCATGCTTTCTTTGGGGACCTCATGCATGAAAAAACTCCTTCAGCCCTTTCAACCCTGACACACGTGCTAAGCAATCATTCTCCCACTGAGCTACATCTATGGCCATGTGCCCACATTCTGTAAAGTGTATGTGTTGTCTGCCCAGGTAAACTTCTGAGTATCCATGCATGTAAATTTGACACTGGGTATAACCAAAAAGTATATGACTTAAGATCTCTTCTCCCAGGGCACTATTGGTCACATATACAACCCCTCCTCATCACTACTTACTACATAACTGCTAGTTTGACCTTGAAGTGACCTTGATGTTCCTGTTAGCCTCCTTCTTTCTTCAAGAATCATAATAGTAGTGGTGAGTTAGGCCAATCACTACAGGTTGTAGAGTTTACAGGTGAGGTCCATATTTCCCCAAATTCTACCAATTCTGCATCCAAGGCTGTATCAGGAGGTAATCTCTTTTAGCTATAGAGAACTCTGAGGATTGACTGGAATTCATCATGCTACCACAGCACAAATACATTGTGCTTTTTCAATCTTAAGTGATCTATGTCAACGTTTAAAGGAAATGTTAATGTCTTCTGTGCCTCACACATATCGATCATGTTTGCACTTACATAAGAATTTAGGGGAAAAAAAGAATTTTGAACTCAAATTTCCTGGTAGGTTTGAATTCTGAGTCTGGTTCGAGTGAGCCTGTGTCCACCTGGACAACTGTGTGTCTAAGAGGACTGAATCTATTGGGACCCCATAAGACAGTTCAGTATAATTTTTTTTTCAGTGTTAGGAATAAAACCCAGGGATGCTATACCATTAAGCAGCAACCCCAACCCTTTAAAAAGAAAACTTCAGACAGGGTCTTGCTAAGTTTCCCAGAATGGCCTCAAACTTATAGTCTTCCTGCCTCAGTCTCCCAAGTCACTGAGATTACAGGACTGTGCCACCATACCTGGTTCAATCTTAATTTTTAACTGAAAACAATGAGAGAAAAACTGACCATCACTAATGTCTCAAGTGAGAGTGACAGTATGTATATAAAATGTGTATATATATTGTGAAGGACCACCAGGATGACTCTCCTGAAAGAAGACCATTTGTCTCCCTTTTGGCTAACCCTGGTCCTATGTCTCTGTATTGATATGTACAGAGCAGGGTAGGAAAATAGTCTACTCACTCAATTGGCTTTAAACAATATAAATGGGTCTGGCCAAGGCATTGATTTGTAACCTTTGAAGCAATGCGATAGGTCAGTGATGCCCCACTTATAGCTCCCTACTACTAAGTGTGAGCTAGGCTGAAAGAAGCTGTGCTGTTGGCTAGAATTGAGTCTTGAGAAAGAGGCCATGATATCCCAGGGCAGGAAAGCCACATATCAAAGCTGAGGCAACTGACCAAGAACACAAAATACTTCCTAAGACTATGTTACATGGATTCCTCCAAACTTAGAGGCTGTTAGCAGAATCCTCTCTAGCCCAGCTCACAGTACTCACATACTTCCTGCCATTCGCACAGTAACTCAACCCTGAGTCACTCCCCTCTTCACAAATTAATAACCCAGTTTGACCCTGGGTTGTGGCTTTCATTCCAGTTAGCTATTTTTATGACTAGACTTAGGACCCCCTTGGCTCCCCACAACTGCACATATGTATTTTGTCTCTTTATTTTTGCCATGGGTTTCACTGGAAATGGTAGATTGGTATTCACTTACAAGAATTCCAATAACTTTTCCCTGGAATTACAAATATATATTCCTCCAGACTGAGATGAGGCTGGAACTGGCTCCCTATAATATGTGATACATAACTTAAACTTTTTGACAGTTATCCTCCCTTGAAACTGAGTGCCCATCCCCATTCCATTCCCTGATGGTAGTAGGGAAAAGGAGAATCCAAAGGGCAATTTACAGAAAGAGACACACAACCTACTTAAGCACCAACAGTGAGAGTCACTACTTCATCCAAGAGCCATTATAAGGACCTTAAAGAAGAATTATTTTTTTATAAAGTAAAAGTAGAGAGATTGAAGTGCTCTTTACATATCTGAGTTTCTAATAATAAATAAGAAATGAACCATTTCGTTTACTTGCAAATCATCTTGCCCAGAATTCTCTAACAACAGCAACAGTTGGACTTTGGAAGTTTTATCTCAAACTGTTCTCGGAAAGAGGGGAGAGAGTTGAGCATTGGCCAGAGAAAGACTTGGTTTGAGTATAGGCTCTGAAACCTTTGGGTACGTGACCTAAAAGTTACTTATGTTCTCAAAACTTCAGTGTGTAAATCCTTTTTAAAATTTATTTTTAAACTTTAAAATAATGCATCATTGGTCCTTAGGGAAATACAAATAAAACCATAATGAGATATCTTTTCATACCCACTAGAATAGCAATAATCAAAACGATAAATTTTGGAGAGAATATAGAAAAATTGAAATTCTTACTGTTGGTGGGAACATAATACATGCAGCTTTGGATTGAAGCTTGGAAACCTATCTGGGAGTTCTTCAAAGTTTAAATATACAGTTACCATGTGACCCAGCAATTCCATTTCTAGGTACAGTATGTACCCAAGGGAATTGAAAATTTATATCTTCACCAAAAAATTTACATACAAATACTGATGACATTATTCATACAGCCAAAAAAGTAGAAACAGCACACGTACCCATTCCCCAAAAAGAATTATGGATTATTATTCAACAGCAAAAAGGATATGGATTACCTTCAAAAACAAACTAAAATCACTAAAATTAAATTAATCATCATCCATAAAATTAATTTTAAATAGTTTAGAACTTTCTAGAAGTAATGCATATCTTTTGAAAAATTCACTTCTAAAAAAATTTTTTTTGAAATATAGTTTAGGGCCAGGGATATAGCTCAGCAGCACAGCACCTGCCTGGCAAGCAGACAGTCCTGAGTTTGATTCCTGGTACTAAAAATAAAAAATAAAAAAAATAAAAATAAAACGCAGCTTGTTTTTTGTTGTTGTTTTGTTTTTTGTGCTACTGGGGACTGAATACAGGGGCTTCACACTTCCTAGCCCTTTTTTTATTTTAAGACACTGTCTTCCTAAACTGATAAATTGTCCAGGCTGAGCTCAAACTTGTGATTCTCCTGCCTCAACTTTCCAAGCTGCTGCAATTACAGGTGTTTGTTGTCATGCCTAGCTGTTTCTCTCTCCCTCTCTCTCTCTCTCTCTCTCTCTCTCTCTCTCTCTCTCTCTCTCTCTGTCTCATACCAGGAATTAAACTCATGACCTCATGCTTGCCAGGGAGGTGCTGTGCCTCCGGAGCTACAACCCCGGCCTCCATGCCCAGCTGTTAAAGCACATTTAAAATCACTTTTAAAAATTAAAAAAATAAAATGACTTTCAAAATAACTCCTAGTTAAAATATTTTCTTAGAGCTTTGTGTTTTCTACATTTTCTATAACAGATTAATAACTATTATTTAAAACATATGTTCTAAATTCATATTTTTTCACTTTGAAAATGGCCATACTTCCAAAATTATTATACAGATTTAACATAATCCCAATCAAATCACCAATAGCATACCTCACAGAATTAGAGAAGACAATCCTAAAATTTATTTGGAACCAGAAGAGACCTAGAATAGCAAAAGCAATTCTGTACACAATCCCTGACTTGAAATTATACTACAAAGCTCCTGTGATAAAAATAGCATGATACGGACAAAAAGCAGTTTTGAGGATCAGTAGAACAGATTAATTAGAAGATGCAGAAACAAGCCCAACATACTTAGCCATCTTACCTTTGACAAATGTGCCAAGCACCTGCACTGGAAGAAAGCCTCTAAAAAATGGTGCTATGTCTGGCATGGTGGTGCACACCTTTAACCCCAGCACTCAGGAGGCTAAGGCAGGAGAATCATTGTTAGTTGGAGACCAGCCTGGGCTACAAAGTGAGTTCAAGACCAGCCTAAATTGCACAGTGAGACCCTGTCTCAAGAAAATAGGGCTGGAGATTTAGCTCAGTGGTGTAAATGCCTGCCTGGCAGGCATGAGGTTGTGAATTCGATCCCTGGTACCAAAAAATAAAAATAAATAAATGGGAATGGTGGCAGATGCCTGTAGTCCCAGCACTTGGGAGGCTAAGGCAGGAAGATCACCATGTGTTTGAGGTCAGCCTGGGCTACATAAGCAAGTTCAAGGCCAGTCTGCACTGCATGATGAGACCCTGTCTCAAAAATAAATAAATAACGGTGCTGCAAAAACTGGCTTTCCACATGCCAAAGATTAAACCTAGACCCCTATCTCTCCTGCACTAAACTAATATAGAAAAGGATCAAAAATCTAAATATAAAACAGAAACACTGGAAGTCTATTGGAAGATAAAATAGTTAGAACTCTTAAAGATACAGGTGTCAGCAAAGACTTCATGAACAAATCCCCAATTTCACAGGAACTATCACAAAGAATCAACAACTGGGATCTCATCTTATTAAAAAGTTTTTGCACAACTAAAGAAACCACCAACAGAGTGACTAGACAAGTCACACAATGGGGAAAAAATTTTGCCAGCTATTTCTCAGACAAAGGACTAATATCTAGTGTATATAAAGAATTCAAAATGTCAGATTCCCCCAAATTTAAAGACCCAAAAATGGGCACCTAAAATGAATAGACACGTCTCAGATGAAAAAGTACAAATGGTAAATAAATACATGAAAAATTGCTCAATATCACTGGTCATTCATGAAATGCAAATTAAAACAACACTGAAATTCCATCTCACTCCAGAAAGAATGGCTATTGTGAAGAAATCAACCAGAGCTGGGGATATGGCTCAATGGTGGAGATCTTGCCTTACATGTACAAGATCCTAGATTCAATTTCCATCACCACAAAAAATAAAATAAAATAAATAAATAAATAAATAAATTTTAAAAAGAAAGAAAATAACAAATGCTGGAGGAGCTGTGGAGGAAGAGAACTGTTGCAGGTAAGATCCTGTGTCCCCCCCACCAAAGCCTCATGCAGTCATGGACGGGGCTGAGTCTGGCATTCGTGATTGGCTTGTTGTCTAGAGCTGGGATTGGTGATGTGAGAGTTGCACCCAACCAGGGGTGGAGCCAACTTACAGTGTAAGGGCAAGAGGAAGGCGTGTCCTCTCTCTCTTGCAGGTTCAACTTCTTGTTGCCATGGCCATGAATGGCTGCCCCGCCATGCCATGCTGCCTTGGAGCCAACTGAGTATGGCCTGAAACCCCTGAGAACTATAAGAAATAAACCTTTCCTTCCCTAATTTTGGGTGTCAGGTATTCTGTCTCAGCAACCAGAGAAAAGTAGCTAAGACAGGAACCCTTCTCCCTTATTGGTGTAGATTGGGACAACCACTGTGGAAATCAGTTTGGATATTTCTAAAAAAAACTAAAACTAGGAGTTCCATTTCATTCAGCTATTCCCCTTCTAGGCATCATCACAAAAGAGTTAAAAGCATCATGCCACAGCAATCTATGCACACCCATGTTTATACCTGAACAATCTGTAATATCTAAATCTTGGAAACTGCCTGAATGCCCATCAACCGATGAATGGATAAAGAAAATGTGGGACTTTTTTTATACAATGGAATACTACTCTGCCATAAAGAAGGATAAACGAGACATTTCTAGGTAAATGGATGTAACTTGAGACCATACTCTTAAGTAAAATAAATCAGACACATGTTTAACTATCACATTGTTTCTCTTGTGTGAGAAACTGAAAGGATAAATAAGGACCAAAATGTATAACAGCCAAGCTGTAGTGGCACATGTCTGTAATCTCAGCATTTGGGAGGCTGAGGCAGAAGGATCACTGTGAGCTGGAGGCCAGTCTGGACTACAAAGTGAGTTCAAGGCCAGACTGAACTGCATAGCAAAACCCTGTTTCAAAAAGACCAAAAAAAAAAAAAAAAAACCAAAATGTGAAAGGATATTAGGAAGATACAAGGAAGTAGAAAAAAAAATGTTTAAATGGAAAGGGGAAGGGGGGAGGAAAGGAAAACAAAAGAAAAATGGAAAAAATGGAAGCAAAGCTTTTGTAAATAAGGATGTGAAAGGGGTTAAGGGAGAGGAGAGAATTGGGGAAAAAAATCAAGATATATCATGCATAGGTAAAATTCCCTACAATGAATGTCATCATTGTACATTGTAGATCTATGTCTATCTATCTATCTATCTAAAATTACCAATAATATTAATTTAAAAAATAAATTCATATTTTTCACTTAAATGGGAAAATTTTTTCTAATCTCATTTCTATGTGAAGAGACTATATGCTGTTCTTATAATTATAGAATTTTTAAAATTAATAAAATAACTGACAATGTACAATTTTTTAAAAGCCAGTCACAAAAGACTACACACAATGTTTCTGTTTCTATGAAGGGTCCAGACCAGGAAAATCCATACAGGCAGTGGTTTCCTAGATAGGAGGTGTGTGAGAGAATGGGTAGTAACTGCTAATGGATACAGGGTTTCTTTTGGGAAGGGAGAAAATTTTTCTAAAATCTAGGTGATGATTCCACAAAACTGCGACTATAATACACCCCACTGAACTGTATTTTTTATTTATTTATTTATTTTTTGTGGCACCGGGGATCCAACTCACAACCTCATGCCTACCAGACAGGCACTTAAGCCACTGAGCCAAACTCCCGGCCCTTGAACTATATTTTTTAAATGTATTAATTGTAGAGTTTCTGTATTAAATCTCAATAAACAAACGTGAGTTGACAGAAATGTTGCGCAATACTGCGTGACGAGATCTGGGTTTAGCTGGAGGCCTCGAATGCAGCGAGCGAGGAAGGGAAGGGGAAGTGCGAGAGAGAGGCGGGGTGCGGGGAGGCTCCTGGCACCCCACTTTGCCCACCCTGTTACTTAGCCACTACCCTCGCCTCTGCGACCCGGGCCGCCCGCCCCTCCTCCTTCCCAGGGGCTGGTGAGAGGCGGCTGGGCAGCCCTGGAGAGCGGCGCCCACAGCCACCCGGAGACTCGGAGGACCAGGACCCAGCGAGCCTAACCCAGGGTCTGGCGAAGAGTGGTGCAGATTGGGACCATAGGCGAGGAGCAGGGGGCGGCTGGGCCGACTGAGCATTTCTCCCCAGGCGCTTCCACCACAGCGGGGCGGAAAGAGTCCTGCGCCCGGGCCAATCTTTCTAAGCCTTTTTCATAGTTTCTCAGTTGCCCAATCAAAACCCAGCTCAAGGTTTGTCACCAGTCTCTAGGCCGAACACGCGGCTTCAGGTTAGGAAAGGGAAGTTGGCTCGCTTTATTTCTTTTCTCGGAAGCCCCTCCCTTTCCTAGAAAAGAGAAGGGCACCTCGCGCTCGCACCCACGCCCCACCGATTAGATCAGCAACTCGGCTCTCCAGACCAGGGAACTTTTCTCTTTGCTCGATGTTTGAAAATGACTGGGGCAGTTTGAAGTTGTTCCAGTGAAGTTACTTACAGTATTTAGGGACCGAGCCCTCGGGATCCCGGCCTACACTCACAAGATACGAAAACTCTGTTTATGACTTGGACTTATCGTCGCATGTAAAACTGTTTTATTTTTCAGGGGTTTTTTATTTCTTGAATATTGACAGAGTATTTTCTATGCCAGGTTAATTTACATATAAAGAGTGATTTAAAAATACAGTGAATGCTGCTGCCGAGTGCCATCCAACAGAAAGGCAGGGGTCTTCAAAAGAAGTAGCCCCTTAAGCCTTAGTAACCATGTGTGCGATAAATTCCGACTTGTGGAGCACAGTCAGTCGTTTGTAAACTCAGGTTTAGAGAACTGTGTTTTACGGTGTGCCGTAAATCATGGATCCTGAACAACGCATTGCATTGGAGTTGCTGGATTGTGCCACGTCACATTCTGTCAAATGAAAACATTCACGGGGTCTGTCATCATGTGACTTCTGCTTCTTCCCCGAAGCTGAAAGGTTTAGAATTGATTCAGAACAAGGAGGCAGCCAGGACAACACAACTAAAGACACAAAAGAGGACTTCCAGAGCTGCTTCAGATAGTGGCAAGAAGGATGAGATAAGTGTGGTTGAAATGAGGGGAAGTACTTGGAGGATTAATAGTAATATGTAATTATTTAATAAAATACTTAATATGTAATAAAATTATGTAATGAATTTAAAGAGTCACCATACTTTTTTATTGTATCTTATACACTGAAATTTCCAGGTATGTGACTACCATTACATTACAATTCAAAACAAGCTGTATTTTGGGTTTTTGTTTGCTTTCAGAATATTATCTAGAGATTTTTCACCATTTCAAATAGTGACAACAAAGCCTGCTCCTTTTACAATAACCCTCAAGGGAATTCAAAGGTCTCAGGAGAACTATCTTCTTGGAGTGCAGCTCCAATGACTGAAAGACCACTCACTAGGCCCCATCTCTTAAAAGTTTCACCACCTTCCAATACCTGTGGACCAAGCCCCCACCACAGTGGACCCTTGTGGAATGCAATGAAAACATATCCAAAACAAAGGGCTGAGGGCACAGCAGCACAGCACCTGCCTGGCAAGCGTAGGGCAGAGTTTAAGTCCTGGTATAAAAACAAAAACAAAGAGTTGAGTCAGGAATTTTCCAATTCCTCTCATAAAATTAGGATTTAAACTTCCTTAGGAGTCCATGGTATTCACATTGCAATGCTAGCCCCTTAGAAACTTTGAATCTGTAATGAGAATTTGGGATTGCATATGTTGTGGGTCCAGTATAAGATACTCACAGAAGCACCCCTTAACCCACCCAGATCTGGCTCTACAAACCAGTCCCCAGCTTTTGTATATTTTGCAGCGAACAACTAGCACCTGCACATTACCCTCAACTATTGGAAAGTACCTAGGAGTTTCATGTTTCATGCCATTCCCCAACTCTGTATAACCAAACACAGGCTGGTAAGTGTCATCAGAGGCCAGTCCCTTGGTTTCTTCCTATTCCCTGTTCTTCATGCCCCACTCTTACTGTTTTCTCCTGAGAACCCTTTCTTAATGTCAGTTGATCTGGATCCTTGGTTCAGAGCCTCCTTCTACACAAACCTGACCTGAGACATTCACTGCTTTTCAGATGATGAAAATGGAATGCATATTTGCAGACAGCTAAGAATACCTAGAAAGCCACTTCAAATAATTCTATGACAGTGTGTCAAGAAAAATCTAGGGGGGTTTTGTTGTGTTTTGTTTTTGTTTTTCTAAGAACAGTAAAAAGAGGAAGTGGGCCAAAAGGAAGTGGTAAGGGAAGCCTGCACTTCACTGCAGTGGGCATCAACTCAGCTTGTGTGTTTCCCGACTATGTCCTCAGTTGCTTAGGCTTTTTAATTCATGTTTTTGTTGTTGTTGTTGTTTTGGTTTTTTTGTTTGCTTTGTTTGTTTTTGAGACAGGGTCTCACTTTGTAGTCCAGGTTGGCCTTGAACTCACTGCATAGCCTAGGCTGGTCTCAAACTCAGTGATTCTCCCTCCTCAGCCTCCCAAGTGCTGGGATTACAGGTGTGGACCACCATGCCTGGCTCACTAATCATCTATGTTGTAAAGTACCAAAGACAAATAACTACATCCAATTAATAAGAGAAGATACATAGACTTTAATGAAGGCTTGACATATTGCAATGGCACAGTGATAGAATACCAAACTTACAGACATTTTATAACAAAGTTAAAAATCAATTAGTGAGGCGGGGGATATAGCTCAGTGGGTATAGCACCTGCCTGACAAGTGCAAGTTCATGAGTTTGAATCCAGGCACACACACAAAAAAAGTTAAAAAAAAATCAGTCAGTAGCCTGTGACTGTGCTCCTGCTGCGTGTTGTGTAGTTAGCCTGCTAAATTCAGTCAGCCTTGACTGTCTGCATCCAGTTGCTTCTCCCTGATAATGGTTTGGATCAACTTGACTGTGTCCAGATGCAAGGCTTGTGTTTTCCTTACTTAGAAAAATATACACTGCTTCCAACTTGCTTCAAGGATTTCCTGTTTGGGACACACTGGACCAGTCAAAGACACATTTAACTCTACTTGCTCTGCTCAAACTCCCTCCCCTTCTTCCCAGGAATCTACTTAGAACTAGCTTGCTTGACAACATATGGCTTCATGCATGTGACCAATCATATAATAACTTGCCATCAGCCTTGTACTTCCTGCTTACAAATTATATTTAAATTGAACTCTAAGCTGACTCATGGCTGGTGATTTGGAACTGATTCCCACCAGGCCATGCTCCTTGGTGCAGAGTCTTCCATTGAGTTTGATCATTTTTCTCCAACAATATAATCAACTGTTATTTTAAATCATATTCGATAGAGCTTTTAGGAGAGAGGGATATGGCTCAGTGTAGAGTGCTTGCCTAGCATACAGAAGGCTCTAGCTTCAAGCCCAATCACTGTAAAAAGAAAAGAAATAGATTTTTTAAAAACCAGTTTTCTTGTGGTTCTCCAAATTATCAAAATATTTTCTATGCATAAGGTTTCTAATCAAAGGTTTTATTGTTTCTATTAATATACTTAAGATCCAAATGTTAGTATTCAACATTTGTTTCTTTTTTTTGGTACCAGGAATTGAACTCAGGACCTCATGTTTGCCAGGCAGGCACTGTGCTGCTGAGCTATATACTTGGCCCTATTCAAGGGCTTCTTTCCTGAAAGTCTAGACTCCATGGAAAGACAAACATGCAGAGAGAGCCCAAAGTAGAATTATACAGAAGGTAATGCCTACATTAATGTCATTATAATTTTCTCACAGGATACATAAAGCTTATAAACTTATCAATTTTAAAAAACAAAGAAACAAATTGGAATATGCCCTGCCCAAATTGAGGCATCTTCAAATCTGAAAACAAAAATAAAAAGAGAAAAGAAAACGTTAGTAAATGACTTACTTTATTTGGATTACAGATTTCATCACCAAACCTACCTAATTTCTATTGTGTAGATCTGCTTTTTATAAGACCTAGCTGCAAACAATTCTACACACACATTGCAAAGAACATATCCATTTGTGCATCTAAAACTTAAAGGAAACAATGCTGGTATTAGAATTTGAACCCTGACTCTACCATTTAGTACCCAAGTGACTAAGCAGAAGACCCAATTTCTCTTATGCATTCTCAAGTCGGTTTCCCTGTTTTAGAATTTAACAGGAGATTTGAATGGATTTTTAACATCAAGGCCATAGAACTTCATTGAAAAAACTGGATTTTCTACCACTGGACTCCAATAGAAGATTCAGAGAAGTTCAATTTCCTCTCTGGTTCGTGCTTCTAGAACTTTTGTAGATACATCTATTGTAGTATCTTTACATGGATTTACAATAGTTTTTCCACTTCTTTCCTCAGGTGGCTTGGGAGCCTCTAGAAAACAAACACAATGCCCACACTGAGGCTGATCAAGAGATGGAAGAAGTCTACAGAACTGTGTCACCCCCCTCTGTCCTGGACAAAGAACAAAGTAACTGCCAAGTAAAGGAAGAGAGTAATCCCTTTCTAAAAGCCTCCTCCTCAGACATGCCAGTATAGAAATGGTAAAAGAAAGATCAAACTCTTGCATGTGGCACGGTAACTGGCTGCTTCTATCCTGCCACCCACACGCACAGCTATTCTGCCCTACCTTTAGAGGGCAGATGTTGGCAGAGCCACACTTGTGACCACACCCCCTCTTCATGACACTCTGCAGAAGAGAATGTGACCCCATAAGACTCTTTTTTGCCTGCTGACATGCTACTCTAATTTACATCTTTCATATAGTGAAGATTACCATGTTGCAGTAAACAGTCCCTCGGATACTGAAACAGAACAAAATTTAAGATTAAAAGAATAAAAACTCACCTCTGTGCTGCTTGGTGCTTGTTACTTGTTTGGATCTATGAAAGAGAAAATGGAAAACATTGTTTTACTTCTAAAACACTGTATACTAACAAATGCCCAAAACTGTTAGCAATAAAGCTGACAGCACAAGCTACTGTTCCTAATCTTGGACACTAGTTTAGAATTCCCCATTAGGACCCACCCCTGCCTGCCTCACAGCCAAACCCAGTCCAAGAGCACTGAAGAAGTCCACGGTTCTGTGGTGCCAGGACAGTGGGGCTACCGGACAAGGCCTGTGCCTCCCTGAGGCGCTCCATGCTGCCAAGGGTCCAGGTGGCTACAGGGAAGCCAGTGGATCAGCACTGGAGTGCCCATGCACTCGTGTGAACAGTGGCTGCTCTCTCTTCACTGGAGGGACATTCCTGGCTCAGGGAACAAGTTGGACAGAGGCCTTTCAGCAGGTGTCTCAAATCATGCTTTCAGAATATTCCCTAAAAATCTCAGATCCCAGTACACAGACTTTTTGATACAACTTCAACAGCTCAGGAAAGTTCTGTTTGTTTATTCAGCCTTTTTTTGTTTTGGTTTGGTTTTTTTGAGACAGGGACTCTATATAATATAAACTAGCCTTGAACTTGTGACCCTCCTGCCTCTGCCTCCAAGTGCTAGGATTATATGCATGCACCACCATACCTGGGTAAGAAAAGAATTTGAAAACTTACCCCACTTAACTATTTTGGGTTCACCCAGAGTGACGTGGGAAACCCTGCAAGAATATTCATCACTGTCATTGGGGATAAATTCAGCATGCACCAGGAGATAGAAGGTCCAGTCCTTGCTGAAAGAAAGATCTGATGTGTTCACATTTTCTATCTTCTTCCCATTCTTAAGCAATTCTACTTCAATCTGGGGTGGATGAAATCCAGATACATAGCAGTTGATGTAGTTCTGCTTTCCATTTTCTGCTGGGTGACGGGAATATACTTGAACCCTTGGAGTACCTGAGAAACATAAGCAAAAGACAAATAAGAATTGTCAGAGTATTTCATGCGGGACTAACCTGGTCTCAAGCTACATCAGGCAAAAAGTGTTAAATTTGACCATCTATTTTTCCCAATTTCATTTCTGTTCTCACCACTCTTCATTTCCATTCATTTCCTTTCTCACTGCCTTCAACTTTACCCAAAAACTACCTCTATTTTGAGAAATAAACCATAATTTTTTCCACATCATTTTCTTATATCTGCCTTTTGGATTTTTTTTTCTCCTAGGCAATTTCTGGTAGTATCTTGTCACTGAAGATTGTACTGAAGTTTTGTTGTTGGTTTTTTTTTTTTAATTTTTTTTATTTTTTTGCTTTGTTTGCTTGTTTGGTCAGTTTTTTGAGATGGTCTGGTTCAAGCTGGCCTTGAATTTACCATGTAGTCCAAACTGACCTCAAACTAATGGGGTTCCACCTGCCTCAGTCTCTCAAGTACTGGGATTACAGGCCTATGCCACTATACCTGGCTTTTAAGAACCTTTCAAAAACAAAATAAAAACATTTTTAAAAAATTTTTTAAAAAGAACCTTTCATGTTTTCTCAGCATCTGTTGAATTTCTTACTGTATCACTCAAGGCCCCAACTTACTTTTCAAACTGAATTTCTCATTTCCCATACCCTCCATAGCAGACACATCAAATAACTGATGGTGTTGTACTTGGCTTCAGCTTCTTTGTTTTCTCAGGTTAACTGTCTTTCTTTTTGGCTTTTGGTCCTGCCTGCACTACAGTATACCCCTCTGCCCTCCTAATACATGTTAATATCTAATACAGTACCTAGTGTACAGCAATTACCCTGTAAGTGGCAGGTGTCATTATTAGTACCTCCTTGCTTAGATTTCCAAGAAAGGCAAACTAAAGTATGCTCCTATTGAACACAAACTCTTTATTTTTTGCCCAGTTTATATGCCAAAGCTGTATCTGATTTCATGAGCTGGAAGACAAAGAAATAAAACTGCCCCCTAAGAGTTGGAAAAGACCTGAAATGATTGAGTTGGGTTAGATAAAATACAACGGGGAAAGGTGAAGACCATGACAAAGGGAAAAGAACACACTTTCTATTATGGTCAAATGGAATGATGCATATAAGTTTGGGATCTGCGTTTCCAACCAGCGCCCTCTCACTGACTCATGTTACAGAACAATGGCTTACAAAATGAGGTACATGACTAGATCATTCATGGGAAAGTGGAAAAAAAATTATAAATTCTACTTCTAAATTTCTCATCCAAAATGTATAAAAGTATTTCTGTGCAGAAGTATACAGACTGACAACAATACAAATATATAAATCTACTGTTTTTTTCTTTTTCTTTCTTTTGTTCTTTTTTGTTTTGTTTTGTTTTTTGTTTTTAGAGATAGGATCTCACTCAGTAATTCAGGCTGTTCTTAAACTTACTATGTAGCTCAGGTTGGCCTCAAATTCACAATGATCCTCCTGCCTCTCAGCCTCCCAAGTGCTGGGACTACAGATGTACACCACCAGGCCAGGTTACTTTTTTTTCTTAGTAATAGGGATTGAACCCAGGACCTCTGCAGGAAGCTACATTTCTCTGTCCGTTTTTACTTTTAATTATTATTTTCTTATTTTGAGACAAGGTCTCAGTAAGTTGCTAATTTGCCAGGGCTGGGCTTCAGCTTGATGATTTTTTCTGCCTGACCCTCCCAGAGTGTTGGGATTACAGGCATATGCTATCATGCACAGCTGAAAAAATTATTTTAAACTACCAAAATTCTGCTGAAAAATTAATTCATGCCCACAGTGAAACAAAAAACTGCACACACAGGATGAAAAGAAAATAGATTTTTAGAGGCAATCGCTATTAAAAGATTTTTATGTGTCTTCCCCAAACTAGGCATGGCATGCATTACTTGGAAAACTGTCAGAATAAGATGTTTTAAAATGTCGGGTTGTTATTTTTAAAAATCACATCTATAATAACAACAACTATCAATAATGATGATGATATATACATTATTCTTCATTTTATAAGTAAACTGTGTTCAAATGAATACCGTTTTCACATGTTCAACACATGTTCTTCGGGGGTTTTGTGAGGGGAAAATGAAGAGGGCCCAGTATATCATCAGGTATTTAGAAAGTGCATCAAGTCAGACAAGTTTGCTCAAGCCTATAATCCCAGCTACTGAGGAGGCTGAGGCAGGAGGTTCTCGAGTGTAAGACCACCCTGGACAACTTAGGAAGATCCCCACCTCAAAATAAAAAAGAAAAAGGAAAAGGGTTGTGAGAGTAACTCTGGGTTAGCGCACATCTGGGTTAAAAACCCAGCACAGAAAGAAAAGAAAAAGAAAAAGAAAACAGAAAGAAGGGACGAGAAGGGGAGGGGAGCGAAGCTCAAAATCGTGGGTGTTCTCGGCAGTTTTGGTAACCATCTGAAATGACCTTTATGTTTTACAGCCTTCCTGCCTTTGATACTCAGTTTCTCAAAACCGAAAGTAGAAGCTGCACATATCTTGTAACTGTCCAGGCAAGGGGCCAAAGAAAAAGGAAGCCACGACTTAAGAAAAACTAAGGGCTCCACTGGCCTCGCCCAGGCTCACACAGGAAGCGCAGCAAGGCTTCTGAAAACAGGCACCAGTCGAGCTTAATCTCAATGCCAATTGTCATTTATCCCGCGTTACTAAATTACCTTACATCTCGGCACCTCGGTTACCTCATTCCTGAGACGCGGAGGGCGCCAGGACTGACCTCCGAGGCGCATTTTCCGAAGTAAGTGGCATAAAGTCCGTAAGGCCCCGGACATCCCGCAGGCCCGGAATCATGTACTTTGAAAGCGCGGAGTGACGAGCGCGAGCTGGCGCTGAGAGGCTGGGAAGCCCTCTCCGCGCACTCCACGCGGGGTTTCCCTTGCCACGCGGGTCGGGAGGCCCCCAGGGACAGCAGAGCTGGCTGGCGCAGACCCCTGAACCCCACACCGCTCTGCGCTAATCCCCCATCCCGGGCCGCACCTACACCTCAAGATCCGCACAGACCTCGCGTCCCGGTTCCCCCACAGCGGGACAAGAAGAGCGCGTCCCGGGGCCTCCACCCCCACCCCGGGCCGCCCCACCGGGCTGGACCCACGGAGCAGCACAAAGCGTCCCCACCAGAGTAGGACTATACAGGCAGAGCTGCCGCGGAATGGGCGGCGGAGGGGGGACACTCACTACGGACGGCGTCCACCTCTCTCAGGGACAGCAGGGCCAGCACGGCCAGCACGGCCACAGCCACGCAGCGGTACATGTCGACGGCTCGCTAAGCGATGCTCTCCGTTCTCCCGCCGCCGTCCGCCGTCCGCCCCTTATATACCCCGTGTACCCCGGCCAATCAGAGCCCGGCCCGCTGGGCCGTCACCAGTTTCTTGGCCCGCGTTGCTGAGTGAAGTTAGAGAGGGGACTTTCCGGTTTTCGGTTTCATTTTCCTATAAAGGCTCGTGAGGTCTACGACAGCACGGTCCGGACAGGGTGGGCCGCTGTCTGTACCTCGACGTCCTCCGGTCAGGGATGAGCTTCCTGGCCACACATCACGTGTAGCTCGGGACACCGGACCGCACATCACCGCCTCTACCACCATCGCTTTGCCAAGTGGCCCCAGAGAGGCTAAGCGGTTTTTCAACCTTTCTCCAGCCAACGAAGCACTCATGACCTGCGGTTCTCATTCCTCTAACCTGAAACCAGAAAGAAAGATTGAGCAATCTTCAGAAAACCATCCAGAGCCAGGGAGGACCTTTCTTGCCACTTAAATCCCTGTAGGGAAAAGCTTTTTGGGAAGAAGTTCTTGTCCTCGCTCTTTTTTAAGTAACTTCCTTTGTTCTGTTGATGGGGGTGGGCAGGACCCTAATAGTGAAAGGAATAACTGCTTTAGACCTGTGGAGTTTCCAGACCCCTTTAGGGACATGTTTCTTTTGGTGACACCAGCTAGAATTGCCTGGTCCACAGCAAGGTTCCAGGTGAACTGAATGTGAGTGACTCTAGGAATAAACTCCAGGAGGTAGAATTACCCCAACTAATTGTATGGATAGGATTCCCATGGCATTTATGCTTTGTCCACTTGAAAGGCAAAGAGCTTCACAGTTTCGGTGAGAGCTTTGGCTGCTTCTGCTGTGGGCCCAACAAGGAAGTTAAACGCTTCACTATAAAGAACATGACACAGGCAGATTCACTAAAATACCTACACTGTGAACATAAAGCAGATGGTGCCCTTACACAATGGCCAAGTCCAGGGCTCGTTTCTGAGGGAGACAGAGGAAAGAGGAAGAGGTGGTAGAGACCTGGAGGATCTTGGAAATCACCACAGCATTGATTGAAGGGGTTTGTGCTGGGCTTCCCCTTGGAAGACACTAAAGACTTTCCTGGATTCTTGGTTTTTGTTTTGTTTTGTTTTATTGGGTTTTTTTTTTTTTTTTTTTTTTTTTTTTTTTTTTTTTTTTTTTTTTTTTTTTTTTTTTTGTACTAGGGACCAAACTCACAACCTCACACTTGCCAGGCAGGTGCTTACGCCACTGAGCTAGATCCCCAGTCCTATTTTTTAGACAGGGTCTCACTATGCAGTTCAGGCTGGCCGTGAACTCACTTTGTAGCCCAGGCTGGTCTCGAACTCAAAACGATCCTCCTGCTTCAGCCTCCTGAGTGCTGGAATTAAAGGCATGCGCCACCACCCCCAGTTCTTTCTGGATTCTTTTACATGTTTTAAAAACTTTTAACAGTCCCTATTGTGGAGGCTAGGTCTGCACTAGAGAAAGCGGAATATTCTCCACAGACCTAATGAAATAAGATAATGCACAGAGGTAATCTTACAGTTCCTAGTACATAGTGTTCAATAACGTTTAAAAAAACTAAAACTGTTATTTAACTTGTTGTTCTATGAGCCCTTTTTATAACTCTGAAATATAAGAATAATTTTTATGCATAAAGTTACGTGTTAAGACACTTCTGCCACCCTTCCCCCAAAAACTCATTTAACCCATTTCAGGCCTGAAGCACTAGTGTTAAATTGCACTAGAAAATATTGGTGTTGAATTATACTAGAAAATGCTTTAGGAGTATAGGAAGAGACAGGGCTATGTTGAACTCCCAGCCTCTTACTTACATCACAGAGAAATACTAAATTTAAAATCATTAAAGATAGATTCAGCACTATTCTCTTAGAAAAATCAGTTTAAAAAACAATTTGAAAAAAAGCACATACATAGTGAAAAAGCTAGGCCCAGAGATGCATACCTGCAGTCCCAGTTACTCATGAGGCTGAGGCAGGAAGGTCACTTGAACCCAGGAGCTCAAGGCCAACCTGGTCAACATGGTGATACCCCATTTCCAAACAAAACAGGGGAAGGGCTCAGGCTGTTGGAGAACTTGCCTAGTATGGACTGAGGCCGTGTTCAATTCCTAGTACTGGGGGGAAAATGCAGAATAAAAACAGTGATGACAAACAAGTTTTTGTTTTCACTTTTCTGAATGTGGGGAACTCCTGTATTTTTCTTAGATTGCTATTTGTTATATGATTTGAACAGTGAGACTGAAAAAGAAAATAAAACGTTTTTTAAAAGACAAGCTGGGCGTGGTTGCGCACGCCTTTAATCCCAGCACTCCAGAGGCTGAGGTAGGAGGAGCTTTGTGAGCTTGAGGCCGGCTTGGGCTACAACGGGAGCACAAGACCGGACTGAGCTACATAGTGCGACCCTGTCTCAAAAAACTAGGGCCAGAAGTTCAGCTCAGTGGCTTCAGCACCTGCCCTGGTAAGTGCGAGGTTGTGAGTTCGATCCCTGGTGCCGCTAAAAAAAAAAAAAAAAAAAAAAAAAAAAAAAA
>RJWM01001949.1:68533-88295 GCA_004363535.1 Dasyprocta punctata | reverse complement strand
TTTGGCTCAGTGGCTTAAGCACCTGTCTGGCAGGTGTAAGGCTGTGAGTTCGATTCCCGGTGCCGCAAAAAAAAAAAAAAAAAAAAAAAAGAGTACTGTTTTACTCAAGAGTAAACTTTGGAAACTTTGGAAATCTATGAAAATAACGATTTAACAGTATCTCTCAGAGATGGCTCTTTTTTTTTTTCTTTTGGTACTGGAAATCAAACTCAGAACCTTGCACTTGTCAGACAGGCACTGTGCCACTGAACTATATTCCCGGCCCAAACATGACTTTTTTAAACTGAAAATTTTACTTTTATTCTTACGGTTTTATACTAGAAAGTCAACATTTAATAATTCACTGTTCACAACTGAGTTATAAAAATTTAACCCTTAAATTGTGCATTAATATTCTATGACTTCAAGTTAACAATTTATTAAATTTCACAGACAGCACAGTCCCATTGACAACATTTAATCTGAAGTTCTACACTCAGGCGAATTAAGCCTAGCCAGTATCAAACTGCTCTGAAACCTGTGTTCCTGGTTCAGGATGCCTGCAATAAATTTGTATATACACACTAAGACATAAAATTCAACTAAGATGTGTATATTTTACCAAAAAAAGAACAAACTTTTCACAGTAAGTTAAAATTTGACATTAAAATTTGAATAAATTCATTCATTCAGGTTTTTTTTGTTTTTATTTTTTGGGTTTTTTTTGCAGCACTGGGGATCGAATTCACAGCCTCACACCTGCCAGACAGGCGCTTAAGCCACTGAGCCAAAATCCCAGTCCTAGTTTTTTGAGGCAGGGTCGCACTATGTAGTTCAGGCCGGCCTTGCACTCGCGTTGTACCCCAAACCAGCCTCGACCTCACAACGCTCCTCCGACCTCAGTCTCCCGAGTGCTGGGATTAAAGGTGTAGTTTGGGGTTTTTTGAGATAGGATCTCACTGTGTAGTTCAAGCTTACCTTCAACGCTGTGTAGTCTGTGCTGGCCTCCAACTCAATGCAGTCCGTCTGCCTCAGCCTCCTGAGTGCTGGCATTACATGTGTGTCACCATCCCCAACCCAAATTTTTACCTTATCATGGTGTTTTATCAATTAAACTTTCAAAATGCCTGTTTAACTCTCAATTGCAAATAACTTCATCTGGAATTGTTTTTTTAAGGTTTGTCTTGTACTTCAAAATGGTTATGAAATTAATATAACTTTTAAAGTGTCAGAGTATGTTATATATATTATACTCTTCTGCTGGGTGGGCTAGTATCTTCCACAGCAAGATACCACAAGAAGATACCAAAACTTCTACTACCAAAATTAAGAATTAAGAATAAAATACATCTTTATAATCAATAGGTAGTTGATTAATTTCCTTGAAACTATTAACATCATTACCCAAATTTTCTAAGATTTTGTAAGATTTGATTCCTTAAACAGTTTTAAAGTTTAACTTACACGGTGGGGTGGGGGGACCGCAAATACTGACTTTTTATGTCCTTTTTGGTCCCTGAATGTCTTTGTTACTTTTCTCATTGCTGAGACAAAATGTAAAATATTCAAAGTTAAAGGAGAGAAGGTTTATTTTGGCTCACAGTATGCAGAAGTGTCAGTCCATAATCAGCTGGCTCCAAGGTAGAGTGGCATGGCAGAGGGGCGTCACAGAGGAGAAACAGTTCAAGCCAGCCACAAGGCAGCAAAAGCAGCAAGCAACAACAACAGCAGTCCTCTTTCTGCCCCTTATTATTTTTTATTTTTTATTTTTATTTTTCATTTTTTATTTTTTTTGGTATTGGGGATCACACTCATGACCTCGCACTTGCCAGGCAGGCGCTTGTGCTACTGAGCTAAATCCCTGGCCCCTGGCTTTTACCTCTCCAGGCTATACACGCTTAAGGTGAGTAGCATTCACATCCAGGGTGGGCCTCAGAACTGTGCCAAATCAATCAGTGGGCTAATTTAATAATTACATACCCTTAACCCCAGCACCATACACTCTACATCCAGCCACCTCTGAAAAGCACCACCTATAACCACATGAGACTGTAGGGGGGCATCTAGACCTAAGCCATAACACTCCGTGACCAAAGAGAATTTTAAACAAATTATATTTCATGTTTCCTGGCTTAATAAAAAGCTACAATTTGTAGTATCCAAATTAAGAAGTAATATATTAATCAAAAGCTATTAACTTTGAAATGCTTACTTATTGTGTCTGTATATAAGTCCCCTCAGAATCTTTCTAAACTTTTATAATTAAAAGATTTTTATCAGTTACATACTAGAATCAAATTAGGTAAAGGAAAACTTATTTTGCAAAAATAAAATCACTTCTCAACATGACTGACAGAATCAAGCTATTCATTTTTGTATTTCACTGAAGACATTACTAAAATCTGTGCAGTGATTTATTCCTAAGAAGTCTACTATGGTATTCTCCACAGTGTTTTGAACAGGAATGCACTACCTGTCATAGCAAAGGGGATACTGTAGTTGTAACTAAGGTTAAGAACCTTGAGATGAGATTACCAGAGATTACTGAAGGAAATCTGATATAATCACAAAAGTCCTTAAAAGCAGGAAATTTTTTGACTATGGCCAGAGGGGAATTTGGTTGCAGAAGAATGGTCAGAGAGATGAACTATGCTGGTTGTGAAGGTGGATGGATAGATTATGGGTCAAGAAATGTGGGTAGCATCTAAAAGCTGGGAAAGCCAGGACAGATTCCCCTGGCATCACTAGAAGGGAATGTGGCCCTGTAAAGGCCTTGATTTTAGCTCTATGAGACTTGTGTTTGACTTCTGATCTACAGAAACATAAAATGACAAATTGTTTTGTCTTAAACCATCAAATTTAGCCAGTCGTAGTGTCACACACCTATAATCCCAGCACTCAGCAGGCTGAGGCAGGAAAATTGCTGTGAGTTCAAGGCCAGCCTGGGCTATATAGTGAGACCCTGTCTCAAAAAAACTAAGAAAAAAAAAGTCACCAAGTTTGTGGAAATTTGTTAAAGCAGCAACAGACAACCAATTCATTCCCTTTTTCTGGAAGCTTATTCATTTGGACTCAATTTCCAGATACCTAGTTGAGTATAAATATTTGCCTTTCCAAAGTCCACTTCATCTTTTGTTTAACCAGATTTTGGCCTCATTGAACCTATTATTTGCTATACAGCTCAGGAGAGCATATAAATCCCACAGTGGTAAAGAAAGCAGAAATAATCCAAAGAGTGATAGAGGCAAGTCAGAGTGCTTCAGATGCAAGTGACCACGGCACTGGGCAAAGGAGTGCACTCTAAACCCACCAAACCCTTGTCAGATCACAACACAAACACAACACCTTGACACTGGAGGAGGAACTGCTGTTGTTCCAAGAGAGGCATAACATCATCTACTACTGAGGACCCTTCCCATGGTGCCAGTTATTGGAGACCCCTGCATTGGGTTCCAATCTCCTGCCTGGGTTATGGTGCATGGTGGGAAAGGAAAGAAAGAGCAAGAGACAAAGTAGAGGGGTGCGTAGCAGGGATCTGGGACCACCAGTTGCTCTCTAGGAGCTAAAGGCTCCAAATCTCTAGCTAGCTACCATTTTATTAGCCAGTTTAGGGGAGAGGGTAAGGTGCTTTTCCTGGAACAGCATAGAGGCAATGGTAGGATGGGCAAGTTTAACATCATAAAGGACACGAGCCAAGATATATTCCCACACCTGGGCACTAATCTCATTGATCTAGAGGAAGGGGATTTCTGCACTCTGAAGCTGGTCCACAAGGTAGGCAGGTTAAGGAAAGCATAGGACTGACACTATGTCAATTTACAATTTGTGGTCCCCGACAATCTGTCACTATGATGGCCAGGGAAGAATGCCTAGACTGCAAATGACAGCATCTGAAGAGGCTTCCATGGCCCCCACACAAGGACATCCTTATCAGCTTGCAAGAACCTTGGGTGACCTTGGTTGACCTGCATGTACTGGTTAAGATGATGTTGAGACACCCTACTTAATTCTAAATTCTTACCAGGGTGAGCTTTTATCCCATTCTGAAGTTGATGTGGGCCTTGAAGGATTAGCCAGTCAACTTGCTTTACTACCACTTGGAACTGTTGACTGGAAGATTTCCTTTTCCAGGCTACCTTTGTGGTGATACCAGAGTGCCCCATACCAGTAAATGGAACGGATATACTCTTCCTGCTCAGGGCCACTCTGTCATTCAAACCTCTGGCAACCTGTGTTGTAGTTAATAGGAACTCAGGCAGCCTGACTCCATGAGACCTGATGTCTTTTCCAAGAATTGATCCCCAAGCATGATACTGATATAGGGGAAAGAAACTTTTAACTGCTAGATGTCTTTGAAAAGCCAAATCTGATCTAAAATTGAGGAATGTATTCTAGGAACAATAGAGGTTAAGAGCAGGAAGAATTTATTGAGATAAAGAAAGCTTCTGTCTAAGAAGAACAGAAGGGGGTCTAGAAAGTGAGTTGCCCACTGACCCCATTTCTCAAGAGTGTTTATTGAGCAAAGACATAAGGTGAGGCAGGTTTAAGGTGGGACAGAACTATAATCAATCAATGGGATTACAGGGATAATCACTTAGGTAATATTAATACAATGGAAAATCGTAGGATGAGTGTGAGGTGAGACAAAACTATATTCAACCAATACGATTACAACAAGTATAGTCGCTTGGGTAACATTGATTACATTGGGATCGAAGGCAGAAACAATTCATATAGTAAGTGCACAGGGATAGACATTCCTGGAAGGACTTTCCCGGAAGGGGTGGGTTAAGGAGGTTTGGTCCTCCACCCACTTCTTAGGGGAAGTATATGAGTGAGTAGTTTCTTTTCTTTCTTTTTCTTTCCTTTTTTTTAAAGTCTAGCTTTTAGTGAATATCCTTCTGCCACAGTTGTCTTCTCCATTGACCTCCTGAGGGCCAGCCCCATCTGATTGCCTATAATATTTCTACCTAACATAGCTATCTATAATAGTATGATATCACCCCAGGGAGGGCTGTCAAAACCACTCCAGTCATTCAGCTGAAGGACCCAAATCGATATCCTCACAGCATAAGGTTCGAATGGGACCTGACTCTCCCAGTACCCAGCTTATTGCCAGCAGAAGCACTACTCTTTGTGGGAAACTCAGCTCAGCACCCAAGGCTATCATTGGCAATCATAGGGAAGAAAATAAGATAGAACAAAGAATTTTGCAGATCCTGGGACATCTGGAGTCACCTGTGAATTTACACCGGCCACTTCAAGGACTCTGCCCACTGAGATGCAAGACTGCCAGAGATCTTTGACCACAGATGTTTACTGGAATCTTCCCACCTAATGTCCCATGTTCTTCTCTCCATCCCCATAACAGGGACACACTTCTCTTTGTTTGGGGCAAATGGTCTTTTGTGGGGACAGATGGTCTTATTGCTCTATCTGCTTGCCTGTACCCAGGCATGATAAATTCCATACCAATTGCCTTTACTCAAGCCTTGTGGTCTCTGCTGCCCTCTCCCCATCCCATATGTTATATATGTTATACACAGAAGGCAGTATTTCCTTAAGTAAGGAGCAAGGCCGGGGGAAAAGCCTATTATTGATAAGTTTTTGGCTGCAGAGTTAGTGGTGCCATGCCAATCCCCATGCAACACACCCATTTTACCAACAGTCAAGCCATCAAAGGAATATTACCTAGTATAAGATGTCAAATCCATAAATGAGGCAGTGATCCTTACTCACCCATTAGTATCAGACCTATAGAACCTTTGAGATACTAAATGATTCTCCATCTTAGATCTCAAAGATGCTTTTTTATCTATCCTCATGGATCCTAACTCTCAATACTTGTTTGCTTTTGAATAGGAAGATCCTTGGTCCATCTTGTCTCAAGGTTTTAAAGATACTTCCCTCCTCTCTCCCCCAATAAAGATAACCTATTTGTTAGCATGGGCCTTAGTTCAAGACCTGAGAGGCTTAAAGTTCAAAAATGGGAAGCCTATTGCAGTACATAGAGAACCTTCTCATTTGTAGCCCCATCAAAGAGTTACTGACACTGTTAAGACTCAATTTTCCAACAAAAAGAAGTTACAAGGTGCCCCAAGGAGACCCAGATTTCTCAACAAAAAGTGACATATCTGGAATATGTTTTAACTCCAGAACAAAGACAACTGTCCTCCAGGAGAACAGAGGCAATTGGTCATCTGGGTTCCCTAGATTTAAACAGCAGCTGAGGACTTGCTTGGGAATGGTGAGGATCTATCATATATGGATACCCATTTTTGAGTAGTAGCCAAACTCCTATACAGTAGCTCCCAGCATATGAACATTCAAATTGTGAACTTTTGCAGGGTTCATATAAGATTCGCTTCCTCAGATTTATGAATGAATCCAACTTATATTCTCCTAGAATGGAAATCACTCATAAATTAGGGACTTACCATATAAAGGAACCCAAAGACCAGAAACGAAATCCTTGAAATAAACAGTAGTGCTCAAGAGACTTTTAAGGCCTTAAATGGTCCCTGATGCAGGTTCCTGCATTAGGAATCCCAGACCTAACTAACCTCTTTTCTCTCTTTATGACTGAAAAATGGGGAGTAGCCATAGGAATGCTAACTCAGCATTTGAGCCAAGACACTCAATCAATTACCTACTTTTCCAAGTGACTAGATTAAGTGAGATGGGGCTGGCCTACCTGCCCTCAAGCAATACTCACTATGACACTCTTAGTCCAGGAGGTTTCTAAAATAAGTGTGGGACAAAAGTGCTCAGTTCTAACCCCACAATAGGTAAAAAAAGGCTCTCTTAGAGCTCCAGGGACATTTGAGGACGACTGGAGGAAGGTTCACTAAATATAAGGCCATCCTTATGAAAAACCCAGATGTCTCTCTTCAGTCTTATGCCATTCTATACCCAGCCACTCTCCTCCCAACTAACAGGCAGAACATGAATGTGAATAAATCATTGCCCCAAATTATGTCAGCACCCCAATCTGAGGGACCAGCCACTGACGAGGATGGCTAGCACATGGCTCACTGACAGCAGCAGTTTCATAATAGATGGCATTCGGGGGCA
This sequence comes from Dasyprocta punctata, assembly GCA_004363535.1. NCBI lineage: Eukaryota > Metazoa > Chordata > Mammalia > Rodentia > Dasyproctidae > Dasyprocta > Dasyprocta punctata. The sequence continues at coordinate 81,242 of RJWM01001949.1, read as the reverse complement.
GCTTATGCTATAGTCAGTCCTATCCAGGTCACTGAAGCAAGAGAACAACCTCCTGGGACTTCTGCCCAAAAGACAGAACTTATTACCCTCACTTGAGCTCTCCAACTTGTCCAGGACAAGGGGGTCAGTGTATACACAGTTCAAATATGCTTTTCTGGTCTAACATGCTCATACAACCATCTAGAAAGAGAGTAGCCCCCAAGACCAGCCCACCCCAAACAGAAAGGCCCTTACACAACCCTTCTAACCACTTCTGCTGTTAAGGTAAAGGGAATAGTTAGACTTACCTCTCCAGAATAAAACCCAAGTGCCTGCGACACACAAAAAGAAAGAAAGAAAGAAAGAAAGAAAGAAAGAAAGAAAGAAAGAAAGAAAAGAAAAGAAAGAAGACAAACTTTATAGACTTGTGAACCAACAGACAACTTCAAGTTCTTTTCAGAAAAGAAAGCATCAAACAACTTGTTGAACCAGGTAAATAAAATGTTTTGCCCCCTTGAAGTAAACTGTGCGGCTAGTCTTGCTACTCTTCTGTTTGCTACACTTGAGGTCCTTGTCCCAAGTTATAACATGACCTCTTTTGATTTTTCCATTTCTCTTGGAATTCTGCTGGATTCAAAAACTGCCTCATAGAAAGAATGAACAGTAATTACTTATGCAAAACCTTAAAGCTAATCACATCTTTTTTCTGTCATCAACAGCTACCTAAGAACTTGACAGCCTAGATGAACTTGCCCAGAGTATTGCAATCCTTCAAGATCAAATAGATTTACTAACAGCAATAGCATCATAGGAGACTAGATCTTCTAAGTGCTGAGACAGAGGGGCTATGTTTATCTCTAAAAGAAATGTAGTTCCTATGTCAATCAGTCCAAAATAGTGAGAGATACAACACAAGAAAGTGTCTGACTGCTCTTCTAAAGAAACTATCTGAGTTATGGATGTTCTGGCCAAGTATCTAAAATTGGACGCTTTAGTCACTGTCCTGGACATAGCCTTTGTTAATGCTTCCCATAACCTTAATATTTAAATCTTACATACTTAATCTCTTAGTCAAATTTATTTCTTCTTGTTTGACAACCATTAAACAGCTGGTGATAGTCCAAAACCAGGCTCAAAGCCAGCACCACATCTACAACTCATTAAAAAAATCTTCCGAGGGAAAACATGGCCCCTTTGACCCCTTAGATCAGACAGAATGAGAGTTCCGTGCTCGCTGCATAGGTAGGGCCAGCACCCATGTTCAGCAAGAAGTTGCCATGGAAAATCAACCTTTCTCCTTCTGCAACTGTTAAAAGATTTTTTAGGGACCAGGGATCAGGTCTTTAAGGGGGGGAAATAGTACAGATAGCACAATGGGGGCTGGGGAAATCACTCCCCTCCACTCACTGGAGTTTCAGCAACACCCCAGGACCAATCCTCCTTCATTTTGTTCTAAGAGGTTAAAAGAGAATTTAACAAAGACCCAGGAAATCTCTGAAGGCAAGAGCATATGAATATAAGATTTCCTGGTCTGAACTTCAGTAATAACTCAAACTTTATTAAAGTTTCATAAATATGGACTGTATCTCACACAAATATTCAAATCAGAGTGAATTCTGGGATACACATGCTCTTTGGAGTCCCCCGAAATGACTCAACACCTTGTCAGTCATTCTTGTCAATCTTATCTAAAGACCCAATGAGAAGCATTCAGGCTGGGGTGACTTCTAATCCAAAAGCCAGATATATCTCTGTGTGCAGCACTGTTTACTTTCTTGTCATCCCAGCACCACTTGTCTGTTCATGGCACATTTTTGTTGACATAGACCGTCACTGAGCACATCCTCCCATGATCTTCAATCAGCATATCTGCTTTTATTTTACTATTACATATAAGTTCTGTAATTCTTTCCTCATTATAAACAAGAGCCTGGACTCTTATCTACTGGATCCGCCCCCATGGTGTCTTACACACTTCTACAATCTAGCTCCAACCTGTTCCTCTGGTCTCAAGGCTCACAGCAATCAATCCTTACAACAGTTTTTTACTGAGTGCCTGCTAGCTGCTAGGCACTAGGCTGGCACTGGGAAGTTCCCTCCCTGAGGAACACATGAACTTTGGTTTATAGACTTGTAAATATATTGTGATACCAGGACAGCAACTAAATTTACCTGGACGTATTAAGGAGGAGCATGCAGAAGACTTTAGTACCAAAGAAAAGAATGTGAACTCTAGACTGTGATGCAATGCCATCAAAGCTGTAGTTTCTTGTTTATTTTTTCCTAGTTATTTGTCCATTGGATTTGTTATTGCTGTTTGTTGTTTATTTGTTTTGTTGTAGTGCAGTGGATCAAACCCCCGGCCTTATGCATGCTAGGCAAGCACTCTACCACCAAGCTATATTCCCAGCATCTTTTGATATTTTTGTTGGTTATTTTAAAGTGTTCCTCCACACAGCTTTGTTTTTTTTTCAAATTATAAAATTCATGGCCATAACGAAAAGTTCAAACACTATAAATGAGAATTAAAAAGTTAAGATCACCTGTTAGTAGTAGCAAGATAATCCTTGCTAGTGCATTGGTATGTTATACCCAGAATTAATATATTCATATTATCAAATATATATATTTATTTATTTATTTATTAGATTGATAGCTTGCCAAAAATGTATACATGCTTCAGGAAAAGAAAGGCTTGTACAAATATTTTAATATGAAATTTATTGAGTCTATTTAACCATATGATATTGACACTAGATTTTTGTAACAGTAGGGATCTAGGGCTGGGTTTTTAACTCAGTGGCTCAAGTGCTTACCTGGTAAGCATGAGGTTGTGAGTTTGATCCCTGGTACCTGCCCCCCCCCCAAAAAACATAGTAAAGATCTATACAGTGAGGCAGTAGATTAAGGTATGGCCAGCTGATGGGGCAAGTGAGCATCACAGAAATCCAGGACACATGTGCCCAAGCACCTGGGACCAGAGAATGCTACCTTCAATTCTTCTGGCATTAAATCAAGTGCCTTTTTGATAGAACGGCTCAGAACTGATGTCAGAATGGAGGATACAAAAGACGGCAGCCATTAGCCTCGTGGACAGTGTGAGCTTTTTCACCGGCCTCCTCTGCATTCTGCACTTACTTCTTTTACTGCTTTAACTGGCCCATTCTCACTCTGCAGAGTGTATTTCTTTTCCTACTTTAATTGGCCCACATTTACTCTATAGAGCATACTCCTTTTCCTGTCTTTAATAAATGTAAAACCTCACCACCTTTTACACATGTCTTTTCTTTCTTTTCTTTTTTTTTTTTTTTTTTTTTTTTTTTTTTTTTTTTTTTTTTTTTTTTTTTTTTTTTTTTTTTTTTTTTTTTTTTTTTTAGGTAAGATCTCGCTATGTAGTTCAGGCTTGCCTCCAACTCACTACATAGCTCAGGCTGGAGGCTGGCCTCAAACTTGTGATCTTCCTGCCTTGGCCTCCCAAGTGCTGGGATTACAGGCATGTGCCATCATGCCCAGCTTTGCACATTCTTGTCCAATTCGTTGTTCAGGACAAGAAGAACCAGGAACCAGCCAGGTGTGGTGGCACACACCTGTAATCCCAGCACTCTGGAGGCTGAGGCAGCAGGATCATTGTGAGTTTGAGACCAGCCTGGGCTACAAAGTGAGTTCAAAGCCAGTCCCAAACTGCATAGCAAGACCCTGTCTCAAAAAGACAAAGAAGAAGGAGGAGGAGGAGGAGGAGGAAGAGGAAAAGATCCCTGGAAAAAACGCAATACCTCAGGCCTCTTCTAACAATAGTATTTCATTATGAATGTACCATATTTTTATCCAGTCCTACATTAGGGATGGTTATACTCTTTTCTTATTATAACCCATGACTCTGAGATAGGAGATTAGGACATGGCAACAGTTGGTGGGAGAAGCAGGCATGACCTGTTAACTGCAAGATCCTAGAAACAGGCACAGAACAGTTCCCAAAGCCTGCATGTGGGCTTCTTCTGCGAATATGAGCAGTTGGGGGTGGGATGCCCTAGACCTCATGTCAGCCTGAAGAGTGGGATATACAAAAAGACAGTCAACAGTGAGCTTTTTGCCACTGCACTCTCTCTTGTATAGTGTTCTACCCTCAAGCTGTAGGATGTACTTCTTTTTGTATTTTTACATGATCAAAACTCACTTTGCAGAGCCTGTTTCTTTTCCTACCTTTAATAAATGTAAAGCCTCGCTATTGTTTGCATTTGTCTTGACCAATTCCTTGCTCAGGATAGAAAGAACCTAGAAACCACCTCTAGAAGGAGACTCCAGCACCCCAAAACCCAGTAACAATAGGAATTAGGGAGATAGATCTTTCTCAAATGGGAAGGGGAATCAAAAGATGGAGGCAGAGCTGGGTGTAGTGGTGCACACCTGTAATCCCAGCACTCAGGGAAGGCTGAGGCAGAAAGACTGCCAAGACTTCAAAGGCAGTTTGAGTTACATAGTTAGTTCAAAGCTAGCCTGAACTACATAGTGAGACCCTATCTCAAAAAAAAAAAAAAAATGAAGGGAGGAGGATGGAGAAGAAAAGGGGATAATAAAGGAATAAAAATGTGTTACATACATGTACCAATTTCACACCAGGAATATAAATATTATGCAAGGCAAATACATACTTAAAAGTGGTTCTTTTTTAGGTACCAGGAATCAAACTCACGACCTTGTGCTTGCCAGGCAGGCACTGCGTTGATGAGCTGTATCCCCGGCCCAATTTAAAATTTTTTAAAGAATATGTTAGCTATTAGAATCAACTTGTGTGTTTAGGGAAAAAAAAATCACTGAGTAAATTACAATGGGGTGATAAATAGCAGAGTAAAGACCCACAGCAAAATACAGCCCCTCCAGCACCTAAAATTGAGACTGAAAAACAACTTTGGTGAAGAAGAAAATAAGTACAGTGGAACCCAAAATTCACAGGGATCCTAGAGAACTCACAAATTGTGAAATACCATGAATTTCAGATATGATCAGAAAATGCCTATAAATGCATATTTTTATAGTTTAAACCCTCAGTATTCTATGTCACCACAGTTATGCAATTTAATTTAATAAAATACTGTATTGAAGCCAGCTGTGGTGGCGCACGCCTTTAATCCCAGCACTCAGGAGACTGAGGCAGAAGAAGCATTGTGAGTTTGAGGCTGGATTGGGCTACAACGTGAGCCCAAGGCTGGCCTGAACTATGTAGTGTGACCCTGTCTCAAAAAACTAGGGCTGAGAGTTTGGCTCAGTGGCTTAAGCACCTGCCTGGCAGGCGCGATCCCCGGTGCCACAAAAAAAAAAAAAAAAGATAACAATAAAATAAAATACTGTATTAATAAAGCCTTAGAAGGTACAGGCTGTTTTGGCAGCATCTCAGGGCTTTAAGAACAAAATCTACAACACTAGTCATAGTTACATGTGATACAGCAACTTGTTATGATACAGGAATGCTGGTGCATCTGCAGGAGATGGGTTATGGAAGCAACCAATCAGCAGCAAAGCATACAGAATGACACCCTTGGATTGGCTACTTGCAAACCTCTCACCAAAAAACAATTGCAGAGAATATTTGAGATTTCCACAAACAAGTATTAGTTAGTTCTATGGGAAAATTCATGAATGACTGAAGCTGTGAACTCTGATCCTCAACTTTGTGGGTGTATACTGTAGATCTCCAGCAATTGGAAGGGAGCTGACAAGAAAGCTAGAAGCTACAGAGAAGCTGGAAAGATGGAGCACAATGCAGAGAAAAGAAGGAAGCCATTTAGAGAGCTAACCCTGGCTCCCAGGGAGGGGAATCTGTCTCCACCAACACAAAGTAAGCCCAGAGAGGGTCAGTAACTCCAAGGAGAAACAACAGACTGAGTCAGCAGCACTAGCCCCAAGAAAAGCCTACAGTTACTGTAAACTGCAAAAACAGCATGAGGTTTTACTTCACACGTGACTCTTTCCACATGGCAGACTAGGGCTGGAGAAGAAACTCAGAGAAGTACCCAGCTTGTTTTTTTTTTTTTTTTTTTGGCAGCACTGGGGATCAAACTCACCTCACGCCTGCCAGGCAGGCGCTTAAGCCACTGAGCCAAACTCCCAGCCCTACCCGGCACATTTGAAAGGGTATAATCAGGAAGCATTTGGGAAGGGGTTAACTAGGACTGAGCTACAGAGCAACTATACTTCAGGGTTTCTGGGGGTCACACTAACACAATGACTGGGCAGGAGAGAGCCACAAGAGACAGGTGCAAAGAGGGTGTGAGTTAGATAAAGACCCCTGAGAAGTTTAACCTTAGGCCAGGAAGGACAGTCTCACCTTTCAAGTTAAGAAGCCAGACCAACATGCATGGCTTTTAGAGGGGACTGAGTCTGAAAGTGCTAGCATTAAGAACAGCTGAAACAGTTAATTCTATACAAACTAAGCTCACAGTCACACAACATCAAGGAGTGAAGTTGGGAACAAAAAGGAAGAAGTTAGGAAAGTTTTTATTGGAAATAAGGAGAAGAAAGAAAAAAGGCTAATGGTTTCTCCGGGGTGGAATCTGCAAAATGGACTTTCTGCAAGGACCCTAAGTCCAGAACTTTTATGGATAAGTGGAGTATGGGAATTGCTCAGGTATGTAGTGGTTGCCTATCACATGTGGTCCCCAACATTTCCCCCTATTTGTTTTTATAATTGTAGCAGTTGAAACAGCATATGCGATATGATGGCTATCGTAGCAACAAACATTTTTAGGAGTTTGCGGGAGGTTCTGTGGTACCACCAGTGTGAGTGTTTGACATTGTTTTTTTTATTTGTCTCCACATCATGGGTTTTGTAGTCCCTGTGGATCTCAGTTCTTGTGGTTTTGGGCTTTCTTCTAGAGAATGCTCACACTGGAGGATCGCATGGGAATAGGCTCCGCCATGGGGCTGGGCTCTTCCTCTCTCCCTAGTCCCACGTTCCAGGAAGGCAGCCATCATGGTGTTCCACTGTCAGTTAACACACAAGCCTACCCTTGGCCCCATGTTATTAACTGTACTGGGCCATCCCACTTTCCTGTCTGGATGTTCTTCTATAGGACTTGAGCCCTAGTTGTGCTCGTCAGATTTGTCCTCTTGCCAATGAAGTTCTGCTGGAGGGTATTTACTTTCTGCAACCAGGTTTAAAACATTTAAGACAAAATTTAAAGTAGAAACAGCAATATCCAATTGTGTATGTGGAGGTAACCATACTGCTCCTTTTTGGTTTTTTTTGGTTTTTTTTTTTTTTTGCGGCACTGGGGATTAAAGTCACAGCCTCGCGCCTGCCAGGGCAGGCGCTTAAGGCACTGAGCCAAACTCCCGGCCCTGGTTTTTTTTGAGGCAGGGTCGCACTATGTAGCTCAGGCCGGCCTTGTGCCGCGTTGTAGCCCAAGCCGGCCTCGAACTCACAACGCTCCGCCTACCTCAGCCTCCCGAGTGCTGGGATTAAAGGCATGCGCCACCACGCCCGGCTTCCTTTTTGTTTTTGTAATTGCATTTTTAAAGAAAGGTGAATATGTGGGTCTAAATAACTGAGCTATCTATAATATTCCCCCTCTGAAGAAGTATCCCTAACTATGGTTGGGGGAGAATGAGCATAGATTCCATCTTAACTGCTTTGAGCTGAGAAAGGTTGATGTTATTGTACTTTATTATTAATAATCCGTAACAGTGATTAATTACTGGTAGCTGGAGACTGCCAGAAGAGCTTAGTGATTGGAGCCCTTTCTTACATCTAGCTTATTATTATGACATGATTTTATGTATCTTTTGGTTATACTTTTCTGCTGGATGTTCGAGACCAAGTTAAAGTGAGACTATTAATCAAATTAACCTCTTGCTATCTGTCAAAGTCAGTTAAGTCTCCTCAGGACTTACCTTGGAACCATATACAAAGCCTCTCATTTCTTCTGCCAGTGTCAGCCATGAGGATGAGTCACAGCTTTTGCTAGGCCGAATGTTTTCTATGAAAGCATGGGAGACTTTTCTCCCCTGGTAACTCTCTGTAGGTACACTATACATTGTTGATTTCCATCCTCCGTGATCCATCAATCTCTCTGGTCAGGAAGATGACTAATAAGAGTTGTAGGATATTGCAGCAGAGGTTTTCTCATGTCCTGGGTCCTTGTTGACCTTGAAGGACTGGGACCAAAATATTGGCTGTCCTCTTAGCCCAGTTACCTTTCTAGCTTTGGTCTCTAACTTCAGTTGTTAAACACCCAGAAGAGAGAAGATCAGTGACATTAGCATTGTTGTAGGAGTAATGAGCTTAATTATTATAATTTTATCTGGATATCAAGCATTTTAAAATATAAAATATAGCCAAAAGGCTGTTATTTCTTACCAACTATTGATGTTCTAATTGAATCCCTGTAGAGTGTTAACAGATAACAGTTACAATTTATAAGGAAAACTTGAAATCAAAAGCCATACACAATATTTTAGCATGACAATCATGATGGCTTTGTTTTGCTTTTGTTTTTGTAACACAATTAAATGTCCATTTTGGTATAGAATAGCACTTTTAGTCAATCATCTCTATCTTGGTAAAAGAAGTTTTTATCTAACTTGTCCTTTAATGGATGTCACTGAAGAAATTTGTGACATTATCTGGTTGTTTAATACCTAAGCATCTCTAACTGTAATGGCACTTATATAGCATATACATCACATAAGCTTTTGTTAAAAAAAAAAAATATCATTTGACTAGTGACCTCATGTTTGCTTAACCTGAACCTCCTATCACAAGTATCTGCTGCACAAGAGAAAAGCTGGTGTCTGAGTCTGAAAGAAAATGTCTATAACCACAACCATAAACATTTTGGTTTCTCTAACCACCTCTAGAGCAGTGCTAGGCTCTGTTTAAACCCTCAGAAAATACGTATTGTTAACACAGTAGCTCTCTGACCTAGTTTATAGGTCTCAGTAAGTCCTCTAAAGACCTTCATGTACTTATTAGGAACATCTGAAAACTTTTCTAGTTCTTGCCTGATCTGTTTTAGGTCACAGAGAAAAAGATGGGTAAACATCGATAGCTTTAAATTTTTTTATTTACTTCCTGTAAGAGATATCGTACTTAAGGAGCTCATTTCGTGTGGCTTACATTTACATTTGAACACAAATAAGGCTTATTTCTTTAGTGCAAATAAAGTCTGAACATGAGGGCATTTTAACCAATTTTTTTTCTTACAGAACAATTTTAGTTCCCAAACAGCATCATAATCAATATTTTCCCTTTACATTAACAGTGATTTTAAAGAAGGAAGCATTCCTTAGACTTAAGCGCTTCTCTGACCTCAGCCTCGATCCCAGCTGGGACCATAGGTGGACACCACCAGGCCCCAGCCTCGCGGAGATAGGCAGGGAGGAAGAAGCGGTTCTCGACACTGCCATTACTTTCTGTTTTCGCCACATTTTTCTTGGCACAGATCCTGTGCCCCACCCCTTAGCTCCACCCACACTAGCAACCCACACAGTTTCACTTCTAGTCACTGGTCGTCGGTTGTTCGCCTTCGGTCTTTTGGTCGGTCCTTGTTACCATTTAATGATATAAAAGCAGTGGACCGCGTGCACACACTATGGAGAAAGGGCGAGCACGTGGGCGCCCAGTGGGGCCAGAGGTGCAGCTGGGTGGAGCCCTGCGTTTAGGACAGCACAACTGAATCTACAGTGAATAGTCTCTGAGCTCAATTATTTACCACTCTCTATTTTAATTCTTTAAGCAGTTTAAAATCAAACACCCAATGTCCAGGGACAAGCTGATCTTGATCATTAAGATGGTTTATAAACCACCGTCGAGAAACAACAGCCTGTTGGTAGACACACAAAATTTGAATTTTTTTTTAATTTTATTTTTATTTTTATTTTTTTATTTATTTATTTATTTTGTATCAGGGATCAAACTCACAAACCTCATGCATACCAGGCAAGTACTTGAGTCACAGAGCTAAATCCCTGGCCTAGAATGCTTTATCTTTAGTCTGGAGGCACAGGCTGTGGGGCATCACAAGCCTCCCATGGCTCTGGGTCTACCCCACCAGCCTGCAACACAGAGGGGGCTGTTTCTTTAAAAACATTTTTCTCCCTATTCCCATTTTAAAACAGAAATTTTGAGGGTACTAGTACTTAACAACACTGAAGCAGATTTTATCAAGTTCTAAACTGAGAAGATCTCGGGAGAAAATTTCTCTTTCACTGTGAGCTCTCTTTAAAATTTTTTTTCTTGTCCCAATTTAAATGACCTAAGTTTCTGCCATAGGAACCAAGGATTGTGCTTAATTAATTGCTGTAGTATTTTGAAGATACTGCAAGCTGGTACTGTGTAGTTTATGTTCTTTAAAAAAGATTTTATTTTTAAACAAAATCTATGTATATAAAAAAAATTTGGTGTGACAGAAAAAAGAATTTTGAGTAAAATGCTATTTTTTTAGGGTCACCTTTAGATTTTATCTTTAATGTGAAATGTTCATTTGAAAACAATTGTGTTAACAATTAGTTAGATAATGTTTCATGTCTGTATTTTTTGCCTTAAATAATTTTCGGGAATATCCAATATGCTGATGATTGTTGCTATTTTGTTGGTTGGGGTGAAATTGTGATGTTTTGATTTCTTGTTCTCCTTTTGTCTAAAATTTTTTTTAAAAAGATTTTATTTTTTAATAAAAGGAGATTTTAAAGTGAGAGATTTTGAAGAATGAGACTGCCCAATGGCAAAAAGAAATTCCTTTTAAAGAAATTACCCTTTCTGTTTGAGTCCCAGCAAGATTATTACTCAGAGATTATTACTCATGTCAAAACCACTGAGCTCCACGTCAGGCATCATGTGAGATCCAAACACCATTTTAAAACTTCTAGTAAATCTCAGGCAGGTAAGAATGCCATGGGTTCAGGTCATGCTGGGTGCCCGTTATTAGGGACCCTTACCGTAGTGCCAGTTACTGGAGACCCCTACAGTGGGTTCCAATCTTCTGCCTGGGTTTCAGTGCATGGTGAGAAAGGAAAGAAAGAGCAAGAGAAAGTAGAGGAGTGCATAGCAGGAATCTGGGACCACCAGTTACTCTCTAGGAACAAAAGGCCATGAGGCACCCAGACCCTTGGTATTTATTCATCACATCTGAGTCAAGAACAGTGGGTGAAGGACAGTGAATGTTTTTCCTGGAACAGTGTTGAGGCTGTGGTAGAATGAGCAAGTTTAACATCACAAAGAATAAAAGCCCCATCAAACAAGGAATGGATAAAAAAGATGTGGCATTTTTATACAATAGAGTACTACTCAGCTGTAAAGAAAGATAAACTTGAGGCTTTTATAGATAAATGGATGCATCTAGAGACCATACTCATAAGTGAAACAAATCAGACTTGCATGTGTGAACATTGTATTGTCTCCCTAATGTAAGGAATTGAAAGAATAAATGAGGTCTGAAAGGTACAATAAATATTGTGAAAGGGAAAGAAACTGCTCAGAAGGAAAGAGCAACTGTGATAGGGGAAAGGAGAAAAAAAGGAAAGGAAAAAAAAATGTGTGTGTGTGTGTGTGTGTGTGTGTATGTGTAGATGGTGGCACATGCCAGTAATCCCAGTACTTGGGAAGCTGAGGCAGGAGGATCGCCATGAGTTCAAGGTCAGTCTAGGCTACATAGTGAATTCAAGGGAAGACCCTGTCTCAAAAAAAGAAAAAAAAATGAAGGAGACAGAGGGGAAAATGTCCTTGTTAACAATGTAGAGGTGAGCTGGAATAGGACACATTCGGGTGACTGATGTTGACCTAAATAGAGATTTTCCAAAGACAATAAATTTATTCAAGAGTAGCATTGCAATGGGAATATGTATGCCACAGTAAACTGCATATTCAAGGAAGTAGAGGTAAGGGTAAGGCAAAATGAGGAGAACAACATAAGTCATTTTGAAATAGTAATCCTTATCTACCAGAATCAATAAAAAGTATAGTAAGTAAAGTTGTACAGGCATTTTTGGATAACTGTCCTTGAAGAAGTATTTTCTATGCAGGGTTATGGTTTCCTTTGTGCAAGGTTGTGGCTTTAGCTGTAACAGTTCTTGTTATCAAGTATGAGGTTCCTTCCTTTATAATCTCCCAGGCTTCATTTTATTTTTGTTAGAGTTTGACACAGTGACACCATTTTGATTCTAGCAACTTTCATGCTAGCAACAAACCCCTGTGTGAAGAAGTTTTTGAGAGAAGACAACTAAGTCTGCCTTCCAGGGGCCTGCGGAACCAGGAAGAGAAAGAAATGGGCCTCTCAGGAGCCCGCCCCACTGGGCCTAAGCGCCTCCAACCAGAAGGCAACTAAGTCTGCCTTCCTGGGGCCTGCGTGACTGGTGTGGACTCCAGGAAGAGAAAGAGATGGGCCTCTCGGGAGCCCACCCCGCCAGGCCTGAGCACCTCCAACCAGAAGGCAACTAAGTCTGCCTTCTGGCGGCCTGCGCAACTGATGTGGACCCCAAGAAGAGAAACATGCCCCCAGCCCCCGGAAAGCAACCTGCTCGTTCAGAGGTCTGGCTAAATTGATAGCAACTAAGGTATATAAAACAACTAAATGCTAGTATTGTTTTGTTCATTCTGCAGGTCTGGGTCTGGCAGCCAGAGCATCTCTTCGGAAGATGACAGTGCAATGTAGCAAAAATGGGGGATTCTCTTCTGTCTTGTCTTCAAGGCCCAATGTTGTTCTCATTGTTTTGCTTTATTCTGATTAATTTTTTTGGC